>JASAND010004548.1:0-30308 GCA_030248195.1 Trissonchulus latispiculum
GGATATTTCCCCGTTCGATCATCGTGGACTTTATAACACTTAGGATGATTCAAGGTTTGATACTGTCAAGTTAAAATTAATAATTTCGTTTACATTTGAATAATCTGATGTTGCCCCTGATATACTCGTATGCATGGATGAAAAGTGGATCCCCTTATGGAATGACAGATGAGTAAAAATATATATTAGTTTAGAAACCATCATTTAGGGGGGACAGTAATTTCCATTTCTATATTATGTAATCACTTATCATTAAAGTCTATGTCGAAAGTCTGCTCTTATTATTAACCAGTAGAAGTTAGTCAGGACTATAGGACTAGCAATAAGACTTATGGCTGCTGCAAATGCTAAGGTAAGATCAAGATATATGTACAAGTTTGTGCACACAGGAACTCTATTATTGGATTTTTTGGAGTTTATTCAATGTGTTACGTTTTCACATTGGTGATTGCTTTGCATGTTAAATTCTTGGATTTTGTTGGAATAAATAAATTAGAATTAGAAGTTGAATCGCTAAAAATAGATATATTATATATAGCTGAATAGCTGAAGAATACTGTTGAAGGTAGCCAAGGTAGTCGTCTGTAAACCAGCTATTACAGCAAGCAATAACAGAGAATTAAGCTGCAAAAATCATCGCTCTGAAATTAAGTGGAGAGCTTGATAAATTACAAAAATGTCTTTATGAAAGGCTAGCTGTGACTGATTATGCCCCTTACCACAATGAACTGTACCACTACCTCAACCCGGAGCTGTTGTCGGGTTGTTTCTGGACACGAAGACAGACCAACACAATCCCAATCGTTTTCTATGAATGACACATCCTGACATTGGGACCAATTGTCAGTTATTGTACAAAAACTGAAATTGAAACTGAAAACTGAGACCCTAAAAAATTTAAAAGGACAAGTACATAATCTTATCTTCGCATAACTGCTATCTTCCGCCTGATTTTTTGTTTCAACTTTCCTCAATGAAACTATACTGCTTTTTGTAATTCAACTCATGAGGCAGTATCGTACTCTTACACAACAGGAATTTGTGTTGATCTGCCGCCGCAGTTGCATGATACATCTGACAGGATGAATTATTCAACCTATTATGAGAGACTAAAGATAACAAGCAGATGTAGGCTGATAAGAACTTCTGCATTTCTGTTGAGAAATCTTGATGAAATTACATTCATTAGCTAGCTAACTTAATTGATTGTCTGAACAGTTTAGCCAAAAGTTACTTTCATCATGCATAATTTTACAAAAGTTGCGGTCGACATCTTTCTTGTATTAATTACTTCTAATTGCTGTCCTAGGGCTACAGTGCCCTCTTCACTTCTCCACATAGTAGTACACTTTGAGCAACGTCTTCTGTAAAAAACTATTAATATATAGTGAGCGATCCCTAGTATTTAATCCAGACAACACCAAACCTGACCTAATGAATAAACCGACAAACCAGAAGGTATGTTTGAACCCCTATCTCAATTAAACATTATCTTAATACCTTATTGTCCTGATTGTAGTGGTGTGCGAGCCAGTGTGTGACCCAGGTGTGAGGTGTGCGGTGTGTGCATGTATGGTGTAGTCGTAGAGAAAGATTTCTGGCAGTCACCTAAGCCCAATCCAATTCTGGATCCCAATCGAAGATGACTAGCCTGTTTCGGCTCACATTCGCCAAAACTGAGGCAAACAGGTGAGAAACAGAATTTGCAGGAAACTGCTGACTAGGGCAGTTTGTTTCGACGAAATAGTAAAAGTGACTTCAAAACACTCTATATTACCTATTAAATCTTTATTACCGCCTGCCTGAGAACTTGCATTTAGTCTTGGTGATGGCTAAAATTAGTTTTTCTAGGTTCCGAAACCATTTGAAATGAATAAACTGTTTTTTCAGGATTTTGGGGGCCATTAATGGGAGAGGGAGAGCAGGGGGAATTCTATGATAAAAGCCACTTCTGTCTCTCTGTCTGTTTGAGCAATAGCTTCGAGTTTGTTTAATTTACTGAATTTCAAACAATCCCTAAACTTCCTCCAGAAATGGCCTCCCAATTTTCGAATTCAGCTATGTGATGTGAAGCATCCAAATAAATACGGAAACGTCATAGCGGCAGCATAACCTTTATCTTCACATTTGAATTTATCTACCCATTGAAATGACAAGCTTTTCGGGTCGGAGGAGTTGTAGTGACACATCATACCTACTTCGTTCGATCTTGCATTTATTTATACGTCAAATTGGCCAGCGAGTTCTATGCTATTTATAAATCTTTATCAGCTTCTTGTGTTTCAACTGTAAAAACGATTCACATAGAAGGTCAGTTGTGAGCGAACCATGTATAGGAAAGATTGATGAAGCCAGACATGGGAGTTCAGCTGATGGCCCGCTGGTGCAGTGGAGTGGAAGCACACGCGTTTGCAACTAACTAATAACGGCTGGTTCAGGATCGCTTGACATTAACTTAATCGCTCATTAAAAAAGATTAATAGACCAAGCAAGCATACATTTCTGCACCTGTGCAGCACTTACAGATCGTGCTTCTACTGATCTGTGCTTTAGATCTATTTTTTGTCAGGTGTTGAATATCAAAATCAATCCTCTTTCTATTATAGTCTCGTCTATAATCAACTGGTCATCAATTTTTTTCACTCATTATTTCAATGAGAAACTGGCCCTGTAAAGAGGGAAATTTGTATGTTCTATCTAGGAAGGGATTTGGGCTCTGAATTTTTCATGGGTTTTTTCAACTTCTTTTTCACTTATATGTTTTGGTTCTAATGGACAGGGAAGACTTTCATTTTTTCTTTTCAGCAGAAGTGAGCAGTTGTTCGTTTTTTATCCGAAAATGTGTTCTGCGCAAAGTACGTGAGGGTTTTCTGCCTTTGCATTTGACTGTCAGTGTCAAACGTTGAGGATAAAAATCCAATTACCTTCTATTAGTTGGTGATAATGAATTAGTATGATAGAAAAATATTGGAGAAGAGAGAGAGAGAGAGAGAAAGAGTAAGAGAATAGTCTTTGAAAACTTGCTTTTCAGCCTTTTTAATATTAAGTTGGTGGCGCTTCACACCAACCTATGGCAGTCCTTTCCCTGCTTCCCCGTTCCACGTTCTCTCTCAGATCTAACCTTTAGACATTACTGGGAAGCGTAGGAGTCACAAATTCCATGTCGTTTCCTAAGTGGCTGGCAACTAACTACTACGGTGTTTGAGTAGTTTACAACTACAAGTGTTGAGCGATGCACTGACATAGCCGGGTGACTTACATAGCTTGGTTCGCACTAAACTATTATCCTATAACAGACACGTTTCGTACGAATTTGGTGGGTAGTTACCTAAGTTTTCGACAAATTTGTTCAGTTCATTAGATTCTACGTTTGCTCTTATCGGAAATGGTTTTTGCTTTGTGTGCAACCCATTTCTAATCCTCTTGTGCGCTTGGGGTCACCAGTCAGACTAGTTTGATAGCTTATTGTTTTGGGAGATGGGCTGTCTGTCCAGCTTTAGCTGGTGCGACTAAAATGGATTCGTGCATAGTCGTGCGAAATCCAAGTGACTTGGCTGCTAAAAACACATGAAGCGCCTTTTAATTAGTAATTGTTTATCAATTAGGAACAGGAGGAGAGACTCGTGATTACAGAATACAGTAGTGCGCGGCGGCGGTTGGCTGAACGAGTTCTCCTCTCCGTGCAACTCACGACATAGGCTGTTGTCTGTCACTACGGTTTCAGTTCAAACAGGTGGAAACTTCAGCTCTAATAAGGCTTGTTGTGTTTGTGGAGACTGAGAGGAGGCAGGATATGGAGAAGGAAGCGCCCCGGGCGAGGATCATTCCCGAGCTGACTGGTCTGTACCTAGTCGGAACTCAAATCACTCAGCAACCTCGTGACAGCCTGACTGTTTGTTTGTTTGTTACACTGATTTAAGCCTGTCGGCGTTCACGAGAAAAGCAGATATTAGCTCTCCTTTGGCATTATCGGCAGATTATCCTGAGAGAGAGAGAGAGGTGTGGGGGGGGGGGGGGGGGGGGGGGGGGGGGGGGGGGGGGGGTGTGTGTGTGTGTGTGTGTGTGTGTGTGTGTGTGTGTGTGTGTGTGTGTGTGTGTGTGTGTGTGTGTGTGTGTGTGTGTGTGTGTGTGTGTGTGTGTGTGTGTGTGTGTGTGTGTGTGTGTGTGTGTGTGTGTGTGTGTGTGTGTGTGTGTGTTGTCATTGCTTTTTGGAGGGTCGAAAAAGTTATATTTTAAATTTCTAGCCACCGACTCAACTTTACCCTTATGTAGGTTTTCATTTATAATCGGATTTTCTGGTGGTTTTCCAATCGCGTTTTAATTTTATTGCCTTTTTATTGGTTTGCAATTTCTTTGCATTATATATGCAGTTGTAATTACTTTTACCAATGCAAGGTACGCAATTTTGGAGCTTTCGAAATTAGTCGTCAAGCAACAAAGAGGTTTGCTAATGAAGACCTCAAAACGATTGGGTAACAAATGCTTCGTGTCAAGAAATTTAGTGCAATCCAGCGCAGACGGTTTTGTGCCCACGTAGAAGGCGTAAGCTGCAGTTTAGGTTATAGATGACCTTCATTAAGGTTAAACTTTTTCGGTCCTAACCAGGCTAAAATGGTGCGATATATCACTTTAACATTTTGCTGAAAATTGTTCTACTTTTCTAGCTTGCTAGCTAACAAGCCCCTAACAATGGAAAAACACTTTTGTCTGTTACTTTGTGACCCTTTCGTTGCAAAAGTTTTAACACTTTGAGTTGCCTCTTGTTTTCTGATGTGACTGAAGAATTACGAGGCGTCTGAGACTTAATGGGAACATTACCAGGGTGTGGGAGGGAGGGAGTTGATTTAGGAAACGGGGGCGGCGCACAGGTCTGTATGAGACCCTCATGTGCAGGAGGCTTTTTGGGAGGAACCGGCGGCCGATGGACCCTGCAAACCAGATTTGTCGTGTTTTCCTATTTGACCGGCTGGATCCGGCAGTACGGAATGGGACCGCAAAAAATGTTGATTCAAGTTGTGCGCTATTTTCCAGCCATTTTGCAAAGTTTTCAACACTAAATACATATGTTAATGATGACCCTTACCAGATCTAATTCAGGTTCAGGTTCAATCTGCTGGTCTGCCGTTTCATGAGTTTGTGGCCCGGCCGGCAAGATTTGCTGTACCAACTACCCGGCCAACAACACTATATATTACATTACGTTAGTTTATTTTCAGCCAGTCAGAAGACAACAGAAACCAAATTGAGGACATAGTTTAAAAACTATTTCCATTGCTGGCTCTTTCTAACTCAGGTTTCAACTTTGGCTTCCACATAGCATACCTTGGAAAATAGGTTTAATTATTAAACATCCAGGAAAAGAATGTATAATTCATAGAATCAAGAGTACAATACTATGATCATTATGTACTCTTGATAAAATCTCACATCTGCCTGCACGCATTTCATGAATTTTGTTGCAAACGTTGTCTGCTCACCACATTTTAGAGGTACTTTCAAACGAAACAAAAACTAGACTATCTACTCTAAAACTTTGACACTGTTACAGTTTACCATCAATTGTATAATTAATGAAAAAAATTCATTTTATCTCTTAGTCTTTAACAGAGATTTAAAGAATTATGTTAACGCCAATGAAAATCTTCCGGAATCAAGGTCGTTGGGAGTTGAACCTCTGCTGAGGATATGGCGAATTAAGGTGGTCCTTTTTTCGGTTATACTTTCTCCGATCTCGCTGGTTTTTTTACGTATTTTATTGTCCACGGTATATGCTTTAACAAGTCTTTAAAATTAAAATCGTGAGTCTTACAGTTGTCGAGTCAATTAGCCCCAGAGTTGACGTCTTACGTGTTAAATAATGAGGAAAGTAGTCACAACAAAATCTCGCAACAAAGGTTAATGAATCAATGCAAAGATTTTTCCCCAAAGACTGGGAATCGAACCACGGAGTCCCGGATTGCAACCACTGCACCTTGCAGCCAGCAGAGGAGAGCACATAGCTTCTATATATGTATATCATTCGGTACTCTGGCTCTCTGTACATCTGGACCGTTTTTATATGAAATTACTGCCAAAATGTGAAAGTGCGAAGCCTTCCAGTGAAATTTGTTATTTAAGCCTTTCAAGTTTTTTAATTAATTTATGAAGTTGTAAAATTTAACACGTTTTAAAACTTAATTAACAGGCCAAGCTTAATTCATCAACAATTTTATAGGTCAAAAGTGAACTTTTAATTCTAAAATTCCAGAATTTAACATTTTAGCATTGGATTACTTCAATGATTGCTTGGGTTCATTAACCCTTGTGGGGAGATTTTTTGGCCCATGAGAAAAAATGACTACTTTCCTCACTATGTTTAAGAGGTGGTAAGATAAGACCTCAACTTTGAACTTAAATTATCCGACAACAGTAACTTTAATTATAAAAACTTCTTAAAATATACCGACTGGACAATAAAATATTTAATCAGCAAAATCGGAGCAAGTAAAAAATAATCGACAAATAGACCCTCCCCCCGTGACTCGGTGAACATATATATGATAAGTTTTGCAATTATATTTTATGGTATTTTCATAAAAACTTAAGACATTTAACTGGAAATTCTAGCAAACTTGTTTCTAAAATTTTAGTGAAAAACCAATTTTCATTACACTTGACTGGCTTTTCTTCCATTCTGCCCACGATGGCCTGCATTTCTTGGAAGCCTAGCTGTGGGAGCGGGGGATAAAGAAGCTAGGCCCCTTGTAGAGATGAGATCAGGGCCGAGAAAGCCCGGCCCGGCCCGGCCCGGCCCGACGGGCCGGGCCGGGCCGCGCAGACCTGGTTTCCAGTCAGGGCCGGGCCGGGCCGGGCCTGAGGAAAAATTAGTAAGGGCCGGGCCGGGCCGCGCAGCTTCCATCGAAAAAAGCCCGGCCCGGCCCGGCCCTGTTCGGCCCTGCCAAGCCCTGACGTTTTTCACATTAATTTATTGCATACATACACTTTCGAATTCTAATATTTGTTTTTGCCTTCCTAAATTCAAAATTTCTTGCTTTCTTTGTATCAAATGAGACTGCATGTACCAAATATTGTTAAAGTTTGTGTACAGTTTTTGAAATTTTATTTGATAAAGAGTGCCTCCGTGTATACATCAGCTTTCGAGTAACTGAAGTTTAAAATTCTATTTCACACAACAAACAAACAAACATTCAAACATGCAAAACATTTAACTATTTTGGTAAATCAACCTTAGGCTAATTTAGTACATGTATTAACTTCCTTAGCAATTTAGGATGCTGAAATATTCGTAATGCACTGTTTTTTGAGCGAACATGGATTTTGAATCTCGAGAATACGATGGCGCGGCAGAACACAAAATTCTAAGTGTCTCAAAACTTTATAGAAAATTTTTTAAAAATCAGGGCTTTTCAGGGCCGGGCCGGGCCGCGCAGACCTAAACGGCGCTCAGGGCCGGGCCGGGCCAGGGCCTGAAATTTTTGACACAGGGCCGGGCCGGGCCGGACAGACCTAAAATTTGAACTGGGCCGGGCCGGGCCGGGCCGAAAAAGTCGGCCCTGATCTCATCTCTAGCCCCTTGTCCCACACCTATGAAGAGCATAGCTTCTAACCATAAATTGTAACTGTAGCTACCTTTTTCGCAAAGCAAGCTTTTTGCTTCGAAGTTTAGAAAACATTCTTGTTTCAAGAAATAATTTTGAACGCCGTCTTTGCGTACCTTAACTCTTATCATGTATAAGAGATAACCTTATCACCTGATTAGGGACAGTAATGAAACTTTGAAGGAGACAGCATTAGTAAGTGACATTTACTCAGAGCGCGGCAGGAGGGACCACCCTTCGTCGGAATCAACACTTTTCCAATCTGACTTAGCATTCACCTTGCCTAGTTACTTTTTCCCTCCGCCAGACCTTTTCAATCACAGCTTGTCCTGGACATTAGAAACATTTTGTAGACAAAAAATTTTGCCCTGCACCCACTGAAATTAACAGATTAAGTCAGACATCTGTTAAAGCACAGGCCAGATGTGTTCATTACTAAGAGTATCTTAGTAAGATAGTTAGGGAGCTATTCTATACGGAGGCATTAATAATTTAAATTGACCTTTGGCAACTAAGGATCATAACAATAACAGTTAGTGAATCATTCTTTGAACTTCACTCTGGGCAAGTGCTTTAGGCAGACTATATTACAGTAATCAGCAGCTTCTGAAGATCCGGAGTTCCCTTCCCAGGTTATTCATCCAATAAACCAGAAATAAAAATGGATTTTGGGGCAACTGATATTCCTACTGAGAAGAGATGGGATTTCGGGTACTAGTAAGCAACTGAATGACATAATGATTAAAAGAGTCCTGTAGTCGCGTAGTCGCGTCCCTGTAGTCTGTGGATCAGATTTGCTGCTGAATCATGAAACATGATAGCAAAAGTTAATGTCTTAATTTACGGCGGTATCCTTTTTCGTGCTGCGCCTCAGCGCAGCAGGTTATGTTTGCTCTGCCCGGGCGATCACACGGAGTTTGCTTGATAAAGATATACTCATCACCGTAAATGCGTGTAAACAGTGGTTTAAGACAGGGCTTGTATGATGTGTGACTTGTGTGTGAAATATTTTCTTTCATTCCAAAGAACTTTTTCTTCCGATTAATGTAGAATTTACACATTTGTTTGCTTATCTATTAATGGCAATTCAAAAATCAAAAATTGGAAAAGTAAATTCTCTTCTCTACTCTGATTGATGACTCATAGTTACAGTTGAACTTTTCAGCAGCTCACCAGCGATTTCTCACCTGCACGAAACTACAGAAACAATGACTAGCATGCATATGTAATGCTGAATTGCTTAAACTTTATTTGAAATATATATAACATTAAATTTCTCATTTTAGGAAAAATGTTACGACAATGTTTTGCACGTATATTTTCTGTAGTAAACAAGTAGGAGCTCCTTATAAAATAATTAGCTGTGCAACAGGTTTGCAATCACTAAAAATGTCCGTCCAAAGAAAAAGTTTCACCTTTTGCACAAAATCGTGCTTTCTTGTTAGGAGACACATGTGTGTAGTAGCTAGTAAGGATGATTTTATGCCATCCGCTGCGAAAGTACACTTCCCGTGGGAGATGTCGATAGATTCCGGACATAAGAGTTGTTTAAAAATCGCATCTAATCTATTGGTTTGAAAGCGTTAATCTGGGTGGACCTCTTTCATCAATGCACTTCATCGTTTTTATAGTCGCAGGATGATTCCTGCCATCACAAAGTCACACATATCTCTGTTTATCACCAATCAAGCAAACAAACAGGAGACGCTCGAAATTAGCAAATTTGCTCCGATCAAATCATGAATCAAATATGTAGTAGCAAGAGTTCATAATTAGTATATAGTTTTCCTGTTTTGCTCTTTTCAGCTGTCGCATTTCCCGCGCTCGCCGATGGGCTATCGGAATCAGAGCAACGCGAGTCAAGCTCTGGAGGAGTGCTGGTGCGAGTACGACATGTTCAACAGTGACCAACTCTATAAGACTTTCAATTTTGTGGTTATCGTCGTGATGCTGCCCACTGTTGCCTGTATCGGCATTGTGGGAAACGCTCTGGCCTTCTACGTCTACACGCGGAAGGTGATGCGCGTCAACACCATCAACTACTACCTGGCCGCGCTCGCCGTAAGTGACCTGATTCTGGACCTGACCGGGATGCTCGGCATTGCCATCGACTCCACCCGAGCCTATAATGTCAACATTAACGAGGCCTACTATATGCTCATTCGCTACATACTTCCCTGCTGCATTTTTGCCCAAATGTGCTCCGTCTATTTCACAGTGTTTGCCTCTGTGGACTGCTATCTGACGGTGTGCTGGTCGCGCGTCGTCTCCGCGTCCCCGCAGCGCACCAAATGGTCCATCTTCCTCATCACACTCTGCTGTATCGCCTACAACGGCTCCGCCTTCTTCGAACTCCAGGTCGTATTCTGTCTGGACACTGACTCCGGCAACATCACCAGAGAGATCTGTCCGACAGAGCTCCGACTCAATCCCACCTACAGCAGTGTCTACAAGGTCTACATGTACGGTGTCTTTATGACCATATTACCATTTTTAAGTCTAGTCATTCTGAACGCATTTATTGTGGCCCAGCTGTACACCATGTCCAAGGAGAAGTCCTCTGGCTCCGGCGCCTCCAACGAAGGGACGGTGATGCTTCTGATGGTGGTGGCCCTGTTTCTGGTCTGCAACGTGATCGCCCTCATTGTGAACATCATTGAGACGAGCGGGGGAGTGGGGGACGATCAGGCCGTCAAGTTGATGTACCTGATCGATACGAGTAATCTTCTGGTCGTCTTCAACTCCTCTGCCAATTTCATCATCTACATGGTTTTCGCCAAGTCCTTCCGAACCACTCTGCTCCGCTCCTGCCGCTCTCGCCGCTCCAGACCGGCGCCGGACGAGAATGCGGCCGTCCTGATCGACTCCCCCGCTTCGATCGCGTTGGTGGACTTGGCGGAGGAGGTGGCGGCCTACGGAGGGGACTGGGCGAAACACCGATACAGCGACTGCCCCAAGCCCCAGGCGAACGGACATCGACACAGGTACAGTGAATGCCTGAGTCGGAATGGGGGTGGGAACGACTACGGATGCTGGAATTCCGCCCTCGCCTCCCAGGAGTCTCCGGGCTCCAAGGACCTGATGCTCCCTTCGACTGGGGAGCGGAGTCCGACGTGGCATGTCCGGACGCGACCCGCCGACGCCATGGTCTGGGTCAACCGAAATGGAACCATGAGAACGAAACTGGCCCGCTCTAGTCATCATCTGTATTTAAGCTCTGTCTGAGTTAGTTATGTAGAACAAGTAAAATGTTATGCCTAATGCTTTTGCTACCGTCAGTTGTAGGTTTGACTTTAGGGGACAACAAAAAATGATTCCTGCGTAAGGAGGTGGTTTCCTTTGGTGCAGTGTTTTTTGAAACGTAATAACCTTAACAGCTTTTGCAGTTAGAAGGATATCAATACATGCATCGTTGTATATATCTACTGGTGATCAGTTTACGAAACTAGCAAAATAGCTTACTTTTCTGACATTACCTAAACCAGACATTTTTATAGACATCGATATCTCAAAAAACCGCTGAAAGGCTAAATATTCTTTTGAGCTACGATACAGAGCGTGGGTCGTGCGACATACTCAGGTTTGACTCAACAGCTTTTCTAGAAAATTTGCCAAATGTGCGGTAACACTAAATTGCGCCAATATGGATTGAATTTGCTTGCAACAGGAAAACTCTTATCCCACCTCACAACAGTGGGAATTTTCATCAAGCCAAAAATCACCCGAATCCATTGAGTAGTTTTTGAGAAATTGATGTTGAAAGCAAATGTATATAATAGAAGTTTTCCCAAAACTATTTTGAAGTAAATCTGTAACCTAGACCAATTAACTCCAGCTAACATGCTTTGGTAAAAGCCGACAGAGTCAATTTTACACATAGTGATACCATACCAGCACCTAAAGCGCTTGAATTACATACAGGGTGTCAAAGGAAAAATTCCCCCGCCCCCCGTGAAATCTTTCCTCTGGAACAATGTCATGAGGGAGGGAAATCTTTCCCCCCGAAAAAATTTCACTAAAAGCTTTGATTATTTTTATGAATGTTTCAATGTTGGGATTTTTAAATAAACTTTACAATTTTGCTCCATATTTTAATCAATCTCCAATTATTTTAGTATTTAATTAGTCGTTCTTCCTTTCATTCAACCCTTGGACATTGTTAAATGCACGTAAATTAAAAATAATTTTGAAATTAATCTGCACAAAAGAAATTGATGCTAGGATCAAACGGCTTAATCTTGAATTAAAGTAATTAAAGGTGTTAACCAGAATAAATATACCTATATTTAATCCTATTTCTTTAAGGCACCTAGTCTTAGAAACATTAGAGTCGGCCCATGTCAAGATAAAAGTTAGAACCCCCAGAACCCCCGTCAGAAAAAAAGGAGGTTCTCAAATTTTTTTCATGCGTTTGCATCCAGGACTTTGATTTATTCGTGACTACGTTGCGGATCCTTTCCTTCAGCAGGTACTTCAGCAGACATGATACGTTTATAATATGTATATACGTATGTATCTCAGTCATCAAATTTGTAGCATATAACCGGGGTGTACTGGGGGGGGGGGTTCTCCTGGCTTTTCTCATGAACTTAGACTGAAAATTCTGTGTATGAAACATCCAATATCCACAATATGGGTATCAATCGAAAGCTGACGACAAGAACAACAAGTTAGTCCTTAATTTAAGCCAAGACAACGCGCACACTTTTCGGTACACCCGGACTCCAGAACCCTCTGAACTTCCAGCAAACACTTAAAACTAGGCAGTAGAGGATCAAATCTCTTCGAAAAGTTAAGAACCCCCAAGAACCCCCAGAACCCCCATCAAAAAATGAAACTAAACATAGTTATAGATCAAATCTCTACAAAAAATTAAGAACCCCCAGAACCCCAAGAACCCCCATGAAAATAAAAGCTTCAAGAAAATCAAGTGGTAGATCAGAACGCAACAAAAAGTGACTTTTATCTTGACATGGGCCTTAGAGTCGAACTACAGGAAGCACTTTCGCAGACGATGAAGACTAAACGTCTTGTAGAAAATACAGGTTAGGAAACGTGTCAAAAATAAAATAAAAGATAAGTAATAAATAAATACAAAAATCATAATGCCCCGCAGAGCCTTTACTATGAATACTACAAGTTTATCTAATGAAAAGACAGGGTTTTCTTGTAAAATCTACAAGTTTGGTATCTCATTTAGGATAGGATTGTCGGGCCAACTACAGGTTCCTTTAGTATTTTTACCGAAACTCTTTTAATTTTTACTGTTCAAGATGCCGGTGAAAACGAAAGCAACATTTATGGAAAATACTAGCGACTAAGTTAAGTGAAAGCTCCGCTAGTGACTGACCGCACAGGATCACTTCTGTCGAAAACTACAAAAATTCTTGTAATGTTTACAGGAGCCTTTTAAGAGTGTAGGATTAAAATTTTAAATCAATCTTGTGTCATTAATGCGACGTCGGGTTGAAAAGTCGTTTTAATTTAATTTAATTTATGTTCTAATAATTGCGTCAGCTTTAATAGCTTTTTCTGTAAATATTAGTTATAATCTTTTTTAATCCGCATGCTGGGTTTTCAACTATGTATATAATACAATTTTCCCATACTTCAGATACTGTTTCGTTGGAAGGATCGGAGTAACCAGCTAACAATTATATTGACCTAACCTTTCACTAAATTTTATTATTTATTAATTTATGGTTTAGTATTTATTTATTTGAAATTGATAATGGTTTGTTAATTTGAATGAAATGTGTTGCCTAATTGGATAAGACTAGGAAGACTGGAAGTAACTAACAGGTGGTGTATGATATCGTAAAATATGATCTGAACTGACTTTTGATTACTAATTGGATATGGATACGTAACATGAAAATATGTAAACTCCTGCTATACTATACTTACATCCAGTATAAAAATTATTGTACCAGGGAAATTTTCCGGAGGGGGGTGGAAGAAATCTCTAGTCTAATATTTGCGGGGGAAAGATCTCCCTAGGGAAATTTTTCCGGGAGGAAAAATATGACGGGGAAATCTTTCTTTAGACAAGGGCACGGTTCTCTTGAATTCATGTCTGATCCAATCAGTTTTTGTGGTAGCTGTTGTTAAATAGCAATATTATATGCAGAATGTGAAGAATCCAGTGTTTGGCTTGCGACATACAGAACAGGGATAAGTTCAAATTTTATTTCGTCGAAACATAGCCCGCCCACCAAAGTAGATGTACTTTTTACTTCTTTCAAGTTGAACAATCTGTCCATATTTTACATCTACAATCTAGGGTTGCTCCGAAAAAAATCAACCGGGCCGGGCCCGCGCCAGGCCAGGCCCAGGCCCTACCCGGATCCCTAATTTCATTTTGATTTGTGAGGTTAGAGTTAAAACCACATTAGTTGGCGCCATCTACCGTTCCTATTAAAAGTCAATTTGAAGCCGAAAAGCCACTTCGCTCTGGAATTGTTTTAACCGTTTAATCGCTCTGGAATTGTTTTAACCGTTTAGTTAGTTAGTTAGTTTATTTAAACCAGTCAACATATACATGAAAATACTGATCAAACAGAATGCCATAAACATAGATACATCACTGGTTATGAAGGTTCGGGTTGGGCCGAGAGTCGACTGCAAGTACCCGACCTTCTGTAACAAACTGAAAAGTAATGTTTGCAATATGGTTACGAAACATATTAAGCGTATCTGCCGTAACAACGTCATCAGGGAGACTATTCCAAAATTTAACAACTCTTTCACTGAAATAGTGCTTTCTTACATCTAATCGAACAGGATTCACTGCAAGCTTTAAGGTGGTAGTACCACTACCGGGGTGGACTTTGAACAGATACTGTGAACTAAATACTTTAATCAATAGGCTTGAAATTTGGCACTTTTGTTCTTCATCATATTTTGCATCAAATGCGCTTGCCTGCAACGATGTGGGGGCTGGCTTCCTGTTTACACAAGAGGAAATGTATTAAAAGTTTTGAATTTAAATATCTCCTTCATTCCTTTATGGATTTGTTTGAAATTTTCCATGTAAGCTTTATAAGTTTATGCGCTCAGGCGTTTTTTTAGTTTTTCGTAAAAGTGCATTTTCGATTTTTTAGCTTATTTTGAAATATTGTAAATTCTATATCTAGCCTACTACTGCGTTTTTCCAAAAACAAAGAAAACGGCCTAAGCGTGTGCAGATATAAAACATATTTGGGAAATTTGGTCAAGTTTGATTGAAGCAGTGACTAGAAAATCAAAAACAAAGAATTCGTAACCTTTCATTGTTTGCTTTGGTTTTGGGAATTTACAATGCTTTCAAGCAGCTGCAAGGTGTTTTCTGTTAAATAATGTTATTCAAGTTATGTTATTCAATAATAATGTTATTAAATAATAATATTCAAGTTTAAGAAATCGTCTGGAGTGGCAAAAATGTTCTGCTATGACAAGAAAGCTGCGTAGACAAGATGTGAAAAATTTTGAAAGTAGCATTGTTGACTCGGATAATTATCAACAGTTTTGGAACTATATTAAATCCAAATTATCTTGCAAGTCGGATATCCCTTGCTTGCAGACTGAGTCTGGTTCGCTTATTTCTTCTAACCTAGAAAAGGCCGAAGCATTAAATAATTATTTTGCATCCGTATTTATAGTAGATGACAATAATGCGTTAAATTATCAGCAGAAGCAACCACAGGAAAATTTTCCACTCTTGCAGGTTACGGAGCAAAAAGTCTATGAAATTATCTGTAAATCTAAGAGCAAATACAGTTCTGGCATCGACGAACTTCCTCAATTTTTCCTCAAACAATTAGCGATTTCTATATGTAAACCTTTAGCAATAATTTTTAGAAGCTCTTTGGGTCTATGCAAAGTTCCAAGTGACTGGAAAATTGCGAAAGTGGTTCCTATTTTCAAGAAAGGGGACACGTCTTTAACAAAAGACTATCGTCCCGTCAGCTTATTGGTAGGCTGTAGTAAATATATGGAATCATTGGTAGCTGATCAGGGTTTTTTTTTGGTTTTCGGATTTGCGTCAACCTTGCGTCCAGCTAATTTTAAGTTGCGTCCCGTTAAGAAATTTTGCGTCCAGGTAAAATTATTGTTTAAGCGTGTTTTATATGCAAAAATTGTATTTTTATAAAAATGTCGATTATTTCTTTAGTGAAACATAATTTAATCGTATGAAAAAGTACTTAGAACGGTGATGCTACTGAGAAGTAATGCACGATTACAAAATATGTGAAATATGCCCTATATACACGACGGGGGGTCTGGGTGGCGGAGCCCCCCAGAAGTTGAGAAAATTTTTTGCGATTACGGAAAAATCCGTAATGCAAATGTTCAAAAAGATTTAATTCGCATCTGTTGTATCTAACACATATCGTGACCAATTTTTGATATTATTGACACACATTATTCAGATGTTTTGATGTTATAGTTAAAGATTATAGTTATTGATGTTAAGAATTAGTTAAATAGCTATAAAATTAATATCATTCAGAACAAAGGCAGTAATCTTGTTTTCAAAACTCAGAGAACTAATGAATCCCGGAAACATTATGACAACAAAGCAGCGGGGGGTCTGGGGGGCGGAGCCCCCCAGAAGTTGCAGAATTTTTTGAAATTACGGAGAAATCCGTAATGAAAATGATTAAAAAGATTAATTTGTCATCAGGTAGATTTAACTAAAATACCTAATGCATTTTTTGTGTAAATTACATTTGTAAATTATAGAATTTTGAGTTGTTTTCATTTTGAGAAGTAATAATCAATAAACAAAGAGCGTGCATGCGATGCGTAGTGCAGTATTAATCAAAGGCAAAAACAGTGAAATATTAACGTTGGTTACGAGTACGATTGATTAACCCTTTAATGCTTGAATTTCTTAAGGACAAACGTTTCTCGATGACTGCGCTAGAATGCTTTAAATAAACCAAACCAAAAATTGGATGCTCTACAAATTTGGTTGACTTCTGGCAATTAAGGGATTAACCCTCAGAAGCTGAAAATGTTTTAAAAATCCAGTCAAGAACAAAATTTAGACTTTAAAAACTGTGTTAATGCAATTGTATGAACCTCATTACATTACATGATCCCAAAAATATGGATATTCGGCTACGGCTACAAATTTTATTAATAATGCACCTTTGACCTGTAATGTATCGATACAGGTAGATAACTCAACTAATAACTCAACAAGTACTGACACATTACAAAGTGTTGGCATTCGATGACATAGTGGAAAACACCAGGGGGTCTGGGGGGCGGAGCCCCCCAGAAACCGAGAAAATTTTTGGAAAATATGGAAAAATTGGTACTGGAAACATTTAAAGTTTTCACTCTTACAAAAGTGAATTTTCTCCCGAAATAATGTTGCGTCTAGCTTGCGTCCCGTTAAAATTTCGTTGCGTCAAGATAAGAAACTTTGCGTCCAGACGCACTTCTGGACGCAAAAAAAACCCTGTAGCTGATGCTCTAGTTAGCTTCCTGATAAAAAACAACTTTATTTCTAAAAATCAACATGGTTTTCTATCGAAGCGATCTACTGTAACCCAACTTTTGCAATGTTTGAATGATTGGAGTAGGGCTATAGATAACGGAAATTGTATTGATGTCATCTATATGGATGTTGCAAAAGCATTTGACAGTGTGTCTCATGTGAAGTTACTTGAGATATTACGAGCCTTGGGCGTTCCTCCAAATTTGGTTTCTTGGTTGAGTGATTACTTAAGTGAAAGGACACAGTATGTTGCCGTAGAAGGGTCCAAATCAGGTCTTAGGGATGTTACCTCAGGAGTACCACAGGGTAGTATTCTAGGCCCTATCTTGTTTCTTATTTACATTAATGACTTAGAAACTGTTGTAGAGGGATCTTGCCTCAAACTATATGCTGACGATTCTAAATTATATTTGAGTTTCGATTTCCCTGCTTCATGTATTGTATTACAAAATGACTTAAATAATATATCAGTATGGTTTAAGAAGATGCAGTTATCTGTTGCAGTAACTAAGTGTTATGTACTTCATATTGGCAGTAATAATCCAGGAGTTGACTATGTGTTAAATGACCAGTTTCTGGAATCTGTACCATTTATGCGTGATTTGGGCGTAACCATACAAGAAGATTTGAAGTTTAATAGACACTGTTTGGGCATATCTTCAGCTGCTTTAAAAAAAGTAAACTTGATTTTTCGCTGTTTCGTTACGAGGGAGTCTAAATTTTTAATTCGTTTATACAACACCTATGTCAGATCTGCTTTAGAATCTGCCTCGGAAGTGTGGTCGCCTTATCTAGTTCGGGATATAAATATTATAGAAAACGTTCAACGCAAGTTTACGCAAGTTTACCGGGTATGTTTGGCTTATCTTACAAACAACGTCTAGATAGATTAAATTTAAAAAGTCTGGAAGAAAGGCGCCTTTGTAAAGATTTATGTTTTGTCTATAAAATTGTACATGGCATGGTTGATTTAGACTTTAACGAGTTTTTTGGTTTGTCTCCCTACAACTCAACACGTGGTCACCAGTTTAAATTATTTAGGGATCGAAGTCGATTAGAAATTCGAGTTAACTTTTTCACTAATCGAATAGTTCCAATTTGGAATAGTCTATCCTCAGAGACTGTCTCAGCAACTTCCTTAACGTCTTTCAAAAGACACTTAGCTATTGTAGACTTGAAGCGATTTTTGAGGGGCTCTGCGTTAGTGACCGAGTAGTCGGCCCTGCATTGTCTCGCCGGAAGCAAATTTTGTTTGCACAGTTCCTTTGCTCTATTTTTGCTTATTGTGTTTGTTCATGATTTGTACTAATTTTTCTTTGTTTTTTTTGGATTATCTAACATTTGTATACTCTGGCAATTAAATACAAATACAAATACAAATGCACATAAGTAACACAACGACAACCGTTAAAACCCAATAGATTGAATTTTTGGATGAATTGTTCTTGCTTTACATTGAGTGCGCAGACGGTCAACGTAATTCAGCTATATCCGCTATATATCAGCTGTTCAGGTTCAACCGCTTGTAACTTTTGATAGAAACCACGTACTGAAGAGATATGCACATCATTTTAAAGCGCTTTCTGCGCTCTTTCACGTAGTTCAGTAAAATTTAATATACGAAGCTTAAATAAAATTTTTACTATTTGCGCATGCGCAAAGCCACGATGGTACCTAGCCAATTATGCACTCTCTGACACCAAGATTTTGCGCAAAGATAGTTTGCCAACCAGTTTTGCTTTACCCAATGTTTTGTCAAGATTGCTTCATCCATGGAAAAATTACGTAGAAAATCCCGGTACTGGTACTACCACCTTAAAGAATGGCCTCTTGTAGGCATATCGGAAAAAGTGAAAACATCATTAAAATCAAGATTGATTAAACCATACACAATCTTATACACCATAACTAAGTCGCGACGCTGTCTTCGCTGTTCAAGTGTTTCTAGTTGCAGATGTTTTAGCCTGTCAGAATAAGAAAAGGTATTGAGGCCCGGTAAACGTTTTGTAAAATTTAGCTGAACTTTTTTATTATTTGAACATCTTTTTGTAGATGAGGATTCCACACTTCAGTAGCATATTCAAGCTTTGGTCTAACGAACGTTGTGTAAAGCTTCAGTAGGAATGTTCTTGATTTCGAATAAAAATTTCTAAAGATTAAATTTATCATTTGCAATGCTGTCTTGGCTATACTAATGCAATGCGTGGTAACTTTTAAATCAGCTGATATTAGTAATCCTAGATCTCTGTTCTCTGCAACATCTCTGATCTCTGCAACAGTTTAAAACGAATTGTAACACATTCCTGTTCACGAACGCATGTAGACGCCTATATATCCGCGTCGACGCGCGTCTACGCGCGTCTACTTGGGACAGGAACTATGAATGCAGCATAAGATTTCTGGTCCTCGATTTGATGTTAGCGTTAATGCAGAAGTTGACTCTGCCAGTCTCTTTTATGCCATATGCTCGTTTTTATTATTATATATTACTCTTTTCAGAACTAGTCCCTGCAATTCTCCGTGAATTGGGAGCAATTTCATAACAAACTACCATCGCAAGTCGTAACCATAATGTTAAAACTTGTAGTTGCACGACAAATACATATAGTTTGCAAATTTTATAGAAACTTTCCAAACTTGTTGCAAACTTCAGAATTTATGGGGCTTTGGAATAGTATTCAGCTGGCCTCGATTGTTCGCAAGTTTTCAATTTTTTGTGAAACAGCTTATAGTTGTATATCTAATGGTGCTGTTAACGTAGCGTAATGTAGTAACTTTTATCTTTGCATTTGCAGGACATTGCAGGAGGTATCGCGATCACACAATGACGATTGATTGCCGTAGCTGCTGTTATATTTAATGCACTGTTTTGTCGTTGGTAGCAAAACTGCTAGAAATAGGGACTAACTAGCACTTGCGAGACTAGTTCTTGAGCAAATGATGCTGGTTTAACAGATTCTTCCGTTAATTTATGTTGCAAGTGTATTTCGTGATTCTTATTTGCTAAGCACTGGCTTCCTGACATTGAGATATGTCTCCATAATGGCTTTCGGCTAGCCCGGGGACCCCGGGCCAGTGGCGGATCCAGGGGGGGGGCCCGGGGGCCCGGGGCCCCCCCTTTGCGATTTGGGCCCCCTCCTTTGACATTCCGGGCCCCCCCCTAGAAAAATTTTTCAGCTGTTTATATGCATATTTTGAGTGAAAATTAAGCATAATTTTAATAAATTTCACAATTTTTTAAAAAATTTCGCCTGCGGCGCACTTATACTTCTGTGTTGCTTTATTATATATCTATACGTAGTTCTGTGACAGAACTTCTGTCTCAAACAGTGTCTTCTATTTTGTTTCCTTTCCTGTTTTGTAAGTATATAATTGTACTCAACGCCTTCATTTTATCTTATGACTATATACCGGCTTAAGGGCATTTACTAATTTTGTTTTGCTTTCATAACGTATATATATATATACATATATAATATGTATGTATGTATATATGTATATAAATGGGAAACGCAGGATTGATAATTGGCAGCTTCTGAAAGTGCTCTAGAATAAATTGTGTAAGTGAAAAATTCTGAAAAGCATCCAATTCCCGTTTTGGTTTTCCACTGATCGATTATACAACTCAATAACTCATCTCATCTTAAGTCTTAACTAATCTTTTATTCTTTTTAAACATTTGAATTGCTGCATTTTCCACGATTTCAAAAAATTCTTCAACTTCTGGGGGGCTCCGCCCCCCAGACCCCCGTTTTGCACATAATCTTCCTTGCCCTTGTCCTCTTTATTCTCACCATTCCTTGTATATACTATTTTACTGCAAGTTTTTCATTTCGTAAGTTACTATATGTACATATATCTCTAAATTTTATTTATTTAATCTTTTCAAAAGTTTGCATGACGGATTTTTTTCCAATTTCAAAAAATTCTTCAACTTCTGGGGGCTCCGCCCCCAGACCCCCGTGTACTTGTTGTGTAAATTCTCCATGCTTTGCTTCACTCACGGGATATATATAGTTGTTTTCAAATTGGCAAGTGAACTACCCTTTACATACACAATTTTAATTTTCTTGTAAAAATATTTTGTTCCTGGAAAAAGAAATTTTTACCCCCCCCCTCCCGGAAAAATTTGGTTACCCCCCCGGAAAAATTTTTCAGCGGGCCCCCCCCTTTTCAAAATCCTGGATCCGCCACTGGGGGGTAGTCGCGCCGAAGGCGCGAAAAATGGCCAAAAATTGGGTATTTTTTGGGTAAATTTTGTAAAAATTTTCAAAAATGTCCAAATTTTTGGCTTAAACTGTTTATTATTATGAGAAATACACGTTTTTAACTGTATTATGGATCTTATGACTCAATATTGTCTTTATTTTGGACTTGGAAACATGTTGGCAATCAAGTTTTTGAGTTTAAAACCACTGTCTAATGTTAAAATTACTTTATGGTTAGATGTTTTTTATCATTAGCAACAGCTGAAAATGCGATTTTTGGCATAAAAAATGAAAAATTTTTTTGGGGGAGGGTTGGGGGGGGTCCTGGGGGGGGTTGGGGGGGGGGTCGCCAGAGGGGGCCCCCCCCGCGAATGTTGGGGGGGAGCCTCCCCCACCCCAAATCTCCGTTACACCTATGGCCCCCCCCCCCGAAATTTGGGGGGGGGGGCCTTTCTAGACCCCCCCCCCCCCCCCCCCCAAACCTCCCCCAGAAAAATTTTTCAATTTTTATGCCAAAAATCGCATTTTCGGCCATTGCTAATGCCGAAAAACATGAAAGCATTAAGTAATTTTGACATTAGACAGTGTTTTTAAACTCGAAAACTTTATTGCCAACATGTTTCTGAGTCCAGAATAAGGTCAATATTGAGTTTAGAAGTCCATAAAACCGTTTTCTCGCGATAATAAACACGTTAAGCCAAAAATTTGGACTTTTTTGAAAAATTTTGCAAAATTTGCCCTAAAAATGCCCGAATTTTGGCCAATTTTCGCGCCTTCGGCGCGACTACCCCCCCCCCCCCAGTTGGGGGGGGGGGGGGGGCGGGGCCCCCAAAAATTTGGGGGGGGGGGTTTAGAAAATTGGCTGGGGGGATTACCCCCCCCCCCAATTACACCTATGCCCCCCCCCAATTACACCTATGCCCCCCCCAATTACACCTATGTGTACACCTATGGTTGGTAATCGTTCAACCCCCGCTCCCAACCCCAAACCAATGAGAATAAAGAATCTGCTAAGCCTGACAATGTTCAGAATTTTAAGATTTTGAAATTTAGTTAGAAATTATATCACACTGATAATTCATGCATGTATCATTTTCACACCCACCAACACAGGTCAGAAAACTTAATATACAATCTAAAAGTCCATTCTAGCTCGCCATCCTATCCTGCTTGGTTTCATTGGGATAACAAGACTGGCACTGCAAACTGCGTCACCGTAAATTGGAGAGTGTTAATTTTAACATTCCTATTAAATTTCTTCTGTAGACAACATAATTTGGAATCATGGAGAGGGGTCCTTCCTTTTCTCTTCTGGCTTAACTCTATCCTATCTTTCTTAGTATTCTGCAAATTTCGCAACCTGCAAGTTTTGGCTCCATCATTGGGTCGCAATGATGTTACACTATTGTGGTAACTGACCAGCAGGTCTGCACGAGAAAACTGTATAAACACGTCCCAAATTTAAATTACGTTTTATCAAATCACTTATAAATACATTTGTGGTGGTACTCTTTAGTGTAAGTAGATGAAACCTTCCAAATATATTATTTTGTTACCATTCTGGGACCAGTCCCGTAAAATGTTAGGTGAAAAGCCAAGACATTTTTTGATTTTTGCTCTCTTATAATTCTCTCAGTATGTTGTCGATACATCGGATTGGTTCTTATGGCTGTAAAGATGGCGCAAAAATGAACATTTTGCTTTTACAACACAAGAGCTGAGCTGTTTCTAGTAGTGTTTTAGAACGGCCGGGTTGACCCGGCCGGCCGCCAGCCGCCGAAAAATGTCACCGGTCGGCCGGCCGGCGTTGGCCGTTCTGGGCTGGCGGCCACCGGTCGGGCGGCCGCTGGCTGGCCGGCGGCTAGCCATACATATTTTTCAGTATTTGAAGGCAATCTGAGCTAGAAAGTTGAAAAATGTTTATATTATGCATTACAAAGGCAATGGAATCGGTTTTTACTTTATATGTTTGGAAAAAGTTCACAGTCAGCCTTAGATTTATTTTGCAAGCATCTGCTGTTCTGGTCAAATTGCTATGTTTAAACTACATATATTTGTGTTTAGGCCGACGGCCGGTGGCCGGCCGGCGGCTTACCGGCCGGACGGCCAACGGTCGGCCGCCGGCCGAACGGCCAGCCACTCAGCCGGGCCGGACACCGGCTCAAAAGCCGTCGGTCGACCGGCGGCCGGCCGCCGGCTTCCCGGTCGTTCTAAAACACCAGTGTCTAGTAGTTAAGGTGGTAGTACCTAGTGTTGTTTTGATAAATCAAAAATCAAAAATCAAAACTTGAATCAAAACTCAGACTGTAAAATATCAAAAATCAAATCAAAAATCAAAACTCAGACTGTAAAATATCAAAAATCAAATCAAAAATCAAAACGCGAAGGCAAATTTATCAAAAATCAAAAATCAAAACCTAAAAAATCAAAACCAGTTTTGATTTAAGGCTATAATCAAAACTAGGTTTTGATTCAAGAATGAATCAAAACCCAGTTTTGATTCAGCGTTGTATCAAAACTTAGTTTTGATGCAGCGCTGAATCAAAACCTAGTTTTGATTCAGCGATGTCTAATATACTTAAATATAATATACTTAAACAGACTTCTCCAGTCCCGCTACATATTTATTGATTTATGCCCCTGTGTGTGTTTGTGTGTGCGCAAGTCTGCGCTGAGTTGTAATTTTCTCATTTGGTTGACGGTCTTGTCTCAGCGAGTTGACGGGACGCTTTCTTGCAACAGATCCTTCAGGAAATACATACTACAAATAAAAGTCAAACTAAAATCCACTAGTCCCTAATGATACTAAGGCAGGCCAACGCATAAATCCCGTCGAAATCGTGGAATGAAGGATCTGTTGCGAAACGAAAACGTCCCGTCAACTCTGAGACAAGACCGTCAACCAAATGAGAAAATTACAACTCAGCGCAGACTTGCGCACACACAAACACACACAGGGGCATAAATCAATAAATATGTAGCGGGACTGGAGAAGTCTGTTTAAGTATATTATATTTAAGTATATTAGACATCGCTGAATCAAAACTAGGTTTTGATTCAGCGCTGCATCAAAACTAAGTTTTGATACAACGCTGAATCAAAACTGGGTTTTGATTCATTCTTGAAACAAAACCTAGTTTTGATTATAGCCTTAAATCAAAACTGGTTTTGATTTTTAGGTTTTTGATTTTGATTTTGATAAATTTCACCATACGCGTTTTGATTTTTGATTTGATTTTGATATTTTACAGTCTGAGTTTTGATTTTTGATTTGATTTTTGATATTTTACAGTCTGAGTTTTGATTCAAGTTTTGATTTTTGATTTTTGATTTATCAAAACAACACTAGGTACTACCACCTTAACTACCTAGACACTGGTGTTTTAGAACGACCGGAAAGCCAAGCGGCCGGCCGCCGGTCGGCCGGCGGCTTTTAGGTAGACGCCGGCCCGGCTGAGTGGCTGGCCGTTCGGCCGGCGGCCGACCGTTGGCCGTCCGGCCGGTAAGCCGCCGGCCGGACCACCGGCCGTCGGCCTAAACACAAATATATGTAGTTTAAACATAGCAATTTGACCAGAACAGCAGATGCTTGCAAAATAAATCTAAGGCTGACTGTGAACTTTTTCCAAACATATAAAGTAAAAACCGATTCCATTGCCTTTGTAATGCATAATATAAACATTTTTCAACTTTCTAGCTCAGATTGCCTTCAAATACTGAAAAATATGTATGGCTAGCCGCCGCCTTGTTAGCGGCCGCCCGACCGGTGGCCGCCAGCCCAGAACGGCCAACGCCGGCCGGCCGACCGGTGACATTTTTCGGCGGCTGGCGGCCGGTCGGGTCAACCCGGCCGTTCTAAAACACTACTAGAAACAGCTCAGCTCTTGTGTTGTAAAAGCAAAATGTTCATTTTTGCGCCATCTTTACAGCCATAAGAACCAATCCGATGTATCGACAACATACTGAGAGAATTATAAGAGAGGCAAAATCAAAAAATGTCTTGGCTTTTCACCTAACATTTTACAGGACTGGTCCCAGAATGGTAACAAAATAATATATTTTGAAGGTTTCATCTACTTACACTAAAGAGTACCACCACAAATGTATTTATAAGTGATTTGATAAAACGTAATTTAAATTTGGGACGTGTTTATACAGTTTTCTCGTGCAGACTGCTGGTCAGTTACCACAATAGTGTAACATCATTGCGACCCAATGATGATGTACTGTATATTCAGTGCTGAGGCCAAAACTGCAGGTTGCGAAATTTGCAGAATACTAGAAGATAGGATAGAGTTAAGCCAGAAGAGAAAAGGAAAGACCCCTCTCCATGATTCCAAATTATGTTGTCTACAGAAGAATTTAATAGGAATATTGAAATTAACACTCTCCAATTTACGGTGACGCAGTTTGCAGTGCCAGTCTTGTTATCCCAATGAAACCAAGCAGGATAGGATGGCGAGCTAGAATGGACTTTTAGATTGTATATTAAGTTTTCTGACCTGTGTTGGTGGGTGTGAAAATGATCCATGCATGAATTATCAGTGTGATATAATTTCTAACCTTTTTTCAAAATCTTAAAATTCTGAACATTGTCAGGCTTAGCAGATTCTTTATTCTCATTGGTTTGGGGTTGGGAGCGGGGTTGGAGCGATTACCAACCATAGGTGTACACATAGGTGTAATTGGGGCATAGGTGCTGGTGGGGGGGCATAGGTGTAATTGGGGGGGGGGGGGGGGGGGGGGGGGGGGGGGGGGGGGGGGGGGGGGGGACCCCCCACCCACCCCCCCCCCCCCCCCCCACCCCCCCCCCCCCCCCCCCCCAACACCCCCCCCCCCCCCCCCCCCCCCCCCCCCCCCCCCCCCCCCCCCCCCGCCCCCCCCCCCCCCCCCCCCCCCGGGGGGCGGGGGGGGGGGTAGTCGCGCCGAAGGCGCGAAAATTGGCCAAAAATTGGGTATTTTTAGGGTAAATTTTGCAAAATTTTTCAAAAAAGTCCAAATTTTTGGCTTCACTATTTTTTTATTATCGCGAGAAATACACGTTTATAACGGTTTTATGATCTTCTAGACTCAATATTGACCTTATTCTGGACTCAGAAACATGTTGGCAATAAAGTTTCGAGTTTAAAAACACTGTCTAATGTTAAAATAACTTTATGATTTCATGTTGTTCGGCATTAGCAATGGCTGAAAATGCGATTTTTGGCATAAAAATAAAAAAATTTTGGGGGGGAGGTTTGGGGGGGGGGGGGGGGGGGGGGGGGTCGTGGGGGGGGGGGTCGTGGGGGGGGGTTTGGGGGATTTGGGAGGGTCTAAAACAGTGGCGGATCCAGGATTTTTGAAAAGGGGGGGGCCGCTGAAAATTTTCGGGGGGGTAACCAAGTTTTTCCGGGAGGGGGGGGGGGGTAAAAATTTCTTTTTCCAGGAGCAAAAAATATTTTAATATTTTTACAAGAAAATTAAAATTGAGTATGGAAAGGGTAGTTCATTGCCAATTTGAAAACAACTATATCCCGTGAGTGAAGCAAAGCATGGAGAATTTACACAACAAACAAGTACACGGGGGGGTCTGGGGGGCAGAGCCCCCCAGCAGTTGAAGAATTTTTTGAAATTGGAAAAAAATCCGTCATGCAAACTATTGAAAAGATTAAATAAATAAAGTGGAGATATATATGTACATATAGTAACTTACGAAATGAAAAACTTGCAGTAAAATAGTATATACAAGGAATGGCGACAATAAAGAGGACAAGTGACAAGGGCAAGAAAAATAATGTGCAAAACGGGGGTTGAAGAATTTTTTTGAAATATTGGAAAATTCAGCAATTCAAATGTTTAAAAAAATAAAAGATTAGTTAAGACTTAAGATGAGTTATTGAGTTGTATAATCGATCAGTGGAAAACCAAAACGGGAATTGGATGCTTTTCAGAATTTTTCACTTACACAATTTATTCTAGAGCACTTTCAGAAGTTGCCAATTATCAATCCTGCACTGCATTTCCCATTTATATACATAGTCATAAGATAAAATGAAGGCGTTGAGTACAATTATATACTTACAAAACAGGAAAGGAAACAAAATAGAAGTCACTTTATGAGACAGAAGTTCTGTCATAGAACTACGTATATATATACGTAATAAAGCAGCACAGAAGTATATAAAAGTGCGCCGCAGGCGAAATTTTTTAAAATTTATTAAAATTATGCTTAATTTTCACTCAAAATATGCATATAAACAGCTGAAAAATTTTTCTAGGGGGGGGCCCGGAATGTCAAAGGAGGGGGCCCAAATCGCAAAGGGGGGCCCCCGGGCCCCCCTGGATCCGCCACTGGTCTAGCCGAAAGCCATTATGGAGACATATCTCAATGTCAGGAAGCCAGTGCTTAGCAAATAAGTATCACGAAATACACGTGCAACATAACTTAACGGAAGAATCTGTTAAACCCGCATCATTTGCACAAGAACTTGTCTCGCAAGTGATAGTTAGTCCCTATTTCTTGCAGTTTTGCTACCAACGACAAAACAGTGCATTAAATATAACAGCAGCTACGGCAATCAATCGTCATTGTGTGATCGCGATACCTCCTGCAATGTCCTGCAAATGCAAAGATAAAAGTTACTACATTACGCTACGTTAACAGCACCATTAGAGGAAAAAGTATGACCATAGTTACTTACAAAAAATTGAAAATCCAGCAATCGAGGCCAGCTGAATATCACTGGTCCCAAAGCCCTAAGCAACTAGTCGTAAATAAGTTTGGAAAAGTTTATAAAATCGGTAAACTATATGTATTTGTCGTGCAACTACGAGTTTTTAACATTATGGTTACGACTTGCGATGGTAGTTTGTTATGAAAGTGCTCCCAATTCACGGAGAATTGCAGGGACTAGTTACGAAAAGATTAATATATAATAATAAAAACGAGCATATGGCATAAAAGAGACTGTCAGAGCCAACTTCTGCATTAACGCTAACATCAAATCGAGGACCAGAAGGTCTGTATGCCGTATTTCTGTTCCTGTCCCAAGTAGACACGCGTAGACGCGCGCATCGACGCGGATATATAGGCGTCTACATGCGTTCGTGAACTTGAACAGGTTACAATTCGTTTTAAACTGTTGCAGAGATCAGAGATGTTGCATAGAACAGAATCTAGGATTACTAATATCAGTTGATTTAAATGTTTACCACGCATTGCATTAGTAGAGCCAAGACAGCATTGCAAATGAAATTTTAACCTTTAGAAATTTTTATTCGAAATCAAGAACATTCCTACTGAAGCTTTACACAACGTTCGTTAGACCAAAGCTTCGAATATGCTACAGCAGTGCGTGGGAACCCTCATCTACAAAAAGATGTTCAAATAATAAAAAAGTTCAGCTAAATTTTACAAAACGTTTACCGGGCCATCAATACCTTTTCTTATTCTGACAGGCTAAAACATATGCAGAACTAGAAACACTTGAACAGCGAAGTACAGCGTCGCGATTTAGTTATGGTGTATAAGATTGTGTATGGTTTAATCAATCTTGATTTTAATGATGTTTTCACTTTTTCCGATGTGCCTACAAGAGGCCATTCTCCAAGGTGGTAGTACCGAAAATACCGGGATTTTCTAGGTAATTTTTCCATGGATGATACAGTCTTGATAAAACATTGGGTAAAGCAACCAACTGGTTGGCAACCAATCGTTGCGCAAAATCTTGGTGTCAGAGAGTGGAGAATTGGCTAGGTACTATCGTGGTTTTGCGTATGCATAATGGTAAGAGGCATTTTATTTAAGCTTGGTATATTAAATTTTACTGAACTACGTGAAAGAGCGCAGAAAGCGCTTTAAAATGATGTGCATATCTCTATCAGTACGTGGTTTCTATCAAAAGTTACATGCTGGTTGAACCTGAAAAGTGATATATAGCGGATATAGCTGAATTACGTTGACCGTCTGCGCACTCAATGGTAAAGCAAGAACAATTCATCCAAAAACTCAATCTATTGGTTTTAACGGTTGTCGTTGTGTTACTTATGTGCATTTGTATTTGTATTTGTATTTAATTGCCAGAGTATACAAATGTTAGATAATCCAAAAAAAAAACAAAGAAAAATTAGTACAACTCATGAACAAACACAATAAGCAAAAATAGAGCAAAAGAACTGTGCAAACAAAATTGTCTATCCGGCGAGACAATGCAGGGCCGATCTAGTCGATTAACGCAAGAGCCCCTCAAAAATCGCTTCAAGTTCAATAGTAGCTAAGTGTCTTTTTGAAAGACGTTAAGGAAGTTGCTGAGACAGTCTCTGAGGACAGACTATTCCAAATTGAAACTATTCGATTAGTGAAAAAGTTGTAACTCTACTTTCATCACTTGATCCCTAAATAATTTAAACTTGTGACCACGTGTTGAGTTGTAGGGAGGCAAACCAAAACACTCGTTGAAGTCTAAATCAACTATGCTCATGTACAATTTTATAGACAAACATAAATCTTTACAAAGGCGCCTTTCTTCCAGACTTTTAAAATTGACTCATTCAGACGTTGTTTCAGTGATGTTTTGTGTAAACATACCTGGCAAACTTGCGTAAAACTTGCGTTGAACGCTTCGTTACTATATCCCGAACTAGATTTTGCGTTCTTTACCACACTTCCGAGGCAGAGTCAAGAGCAGATCTGACATAGGTGTTGTATAAACGAATTAAAAATTTAGACTTTTTCGTAACGAAACAGCGAAAAATCAAGTTTACTTTTTTTAAAGCAGCTGAAGATATGCCTAAAACAGTACCTTATTAAACCTCAAATCTTCTTGTATGGTTACGCCCAAATCACGCATAAATGGTACAGATTCCAGAAACTGGTCATTTAACACATAGTCAACTTCTTGATTGTTAATTACAATATGAAGTATTACAACACTTAGTTCACTGCAACAGATAACTGCATCTTCTTAAACCATCATCTTTAGCAATACGTAACTGAACGAAGTACATTACAAAAAAAAGGCGGAAAAATTCTGG
>JASAND010004549.1:0-28057 GCA_030248195.1 Trissonchulus latispiculum
CATACTGTTACGTTAAACCTATCTTGTTTCAGGTATGGTCTTATTATTCGTAAGCAGGCTCAACCAATTAAACAGCTGAAAACCTCCGTCTTTGGCGATGACATTGCCAGCGATAATGAGGTCAGCTAAAAAAGCTGTTGTCCGCATAGATACTGGGCTTTTTCTACTGGGGGACACCCTCCAACTCATTTTAAGGTGCCCAGAAAATGTCAAAGTTTAAAGATTTTGACCAAAATTTTCAAAACTTTTCCGGCTTTGCCGGAATGTTTTCGTCTAAAATCATCTATTTTAGTACTAAATCTTGATAGTTTAGCACTTTTTAGCTTAGTTATAGCAGTATACGCAGATAACAGACTATTATATTATTATATGTTTAGCAGTTTTTGGCTATTTGGCTATGGCCTTTTGAGTCGCCACCCTTAGATTTTTCGCTTAGAAAAAGCCCAGTATCATAGGGGTCGCGGTAGCGACCCCTATAATATGAGTGAAAATGGACGAATGACCGTGTAAAACAAGGCTGCGCAGAAGCTGCGCAGATTATGTGCGCAAAAAATTGTACGTGTCGAGTTTAGTATGTGTGCGAAGTTTCATCCCCGTACCACTTTCCGTTAAAAAGTTATGCCAAAAATCGCTTACGAGAGTGATGTTTTTTTCCGGTTTCTCGCTTTTGATGTCTCATAAGGGGGTTTTGTAGCTTGAATAACTACAGATAGAAAAATTTTTGCCTATGAAACCCATATATATTCTTGTAGTACAAATCAAAAATAAGAAAATAAGCTAGTTTTTATGCCTCCCATTGCCGGAAAAAATTTTTGGCTGGGGGCCAAAGTCGGCCAAAACGCTAAAATGGCCAAAAAGTATGCTTCAAACGCGCCTTAATAAGTCAGATTGGGCTATATATGGGGCAATACTGACTATATGGTTAAACAGTACACATATCGGGGTCGTTCAAATGCTATATGATTTTCCGTCTTCGTGCGTAATTTTTCGGTACTGGCCGGCCAAAGTTGGTGAATTTTGGGTCGAACTTTGAACTTAATTTTTTCGCTTATTTTGCTACATGGGTGGCTCAAATTTTGCATACAAAGGTTTTTTTGGGACGGAGAATCGATTCCCGCTATCAGTTTTGCTGCCCGAGTAACCCAGGTTGCTGGGCTGGTTCCACTTGACCGTCTGAGGGGTCATGTCGGTAACCGCTTCCCGGAGGTCCATAGTAGGCTTTACTTTGCCTCTCCAAACTTTGTCTATAGGGGTTTTCTGGTGCGCCCAGCTCATTCCCGGTGTCAGTTTTGCCGTCTGACCCACCCATCTAGCTGTGCTGGTTCCACTTTGCCGTCTGGAGGGTCCGGTCGGTACCGACTTCCGGGAACACCATATAGGACTGTACATAGCCCTACAAAACATTGTCTATAGGGGTTTTCTGGTGCGCCCAGCTCATTCCTCGAATCCGTTTTGCCGTCTGACCCACCCATCTTGCTGTGCTGGTTCCACTTTGCCATCTGGCGGGTCAGGTCGGTGGGAGGTCATGGGGTCAAAAATGAAAATTTTCAAAAGTGGTCAAATTTGGTATCAAATGGAAGCGCTAAGCGGCCTGAGCAACATTTTTCGTAGAACTGCTGCCTCAACGTGGCTGTAGTGGCCTGCGGTGGGGGGGGGGGGGGGGGTTTTGCGGACACATTTTCGGGTAAAAAAAAATTTTTTAAAAAAGTGGACTTTTTTGGCAACAAAAAAAACCCCTCGGGGGGAGAACCTTTTTTTTTGAAGTACATCCTTCACCTAGGGGGCGGGGGTGTGGTGGGCTTTTCGGTTTAAAAAAAAATTTTTTTCAAATCGGAACAATTTGGGACCAAATGGAAACCCCTAGCGAACTGAGCAACTTTTGTCGTAGTACATCATCATCATGGTCGCTGTTGAGTGGGGGGGGGGGGGGGCGGGGGCGGTTTTGGGTCGTTAAAGAAATAATTTAAATATAGTCAATTTACATCTAAATTCAAAAAAAATGTTTATTTGGCCAATCAGCACTGTCAATACAATTTCAAAGTGAATACACATCGCATATATATAATGGCCAAAAAGGAGACGCACAAGAATCTGCACGCCCCTGCAATAGCTACAAAATGTCATATACGTATATCCGTAAATCAACCACAACAACAAATCAGCAATATTATAAAACCTACAAAAACATACACATATAGGTCTAAAGTGTGAATACATAACTATACGTAACGTATGTATAAATACGTAAGTATATACAAGAACCAACTACATTATATGAAATTGTTAATCAGGCTTGTATTTTAAGAAATTGCGTAGATTAACAGAATCAAGCCTCTTTTTGAATACACTAATGTTTGGGGCGGATATGATGCCAGAATTTAAACTGTTCCAAACTGGAACTACCCTGTTTGCAAAAAAATGCTTGCGACAATCAAGCCTGGACCTGCAGTTTCGCAATTTCAACTCATGACCACGTGTACCTGTTTCTACAGCGTAAGAAAAAAATTCTGCAGAATTTACATTACCCATTTCGTGGATAATTTTGTAAGCTTGAGCTAGATCCGCTTTAAGTCTACGACTCTCAAGTGTCTCAAGGCCCGTAATTTTGAGTCGGTCACTGTAGGAAAGATCCCGAATTTCAGGTATTCTTTTCGTGAATCGCCTCTGCACTAATTCTAACTTATTAATATCCTTCATTAGATAAGGAGACCAGACACAACAGTTATACTCTAAAATTGGTCTGACATAAAGTGTATACATAGCTAATAAAAACTTAAGATCACGACAGCAGAAGGACTTAAAGATAACAGCAGTCTTTTGAAAAGCTTTAGCACATATCTTATCTACATGCATAGAAAACTTCAGATCAGAGGTAATGTAAACCCCTAAATCCTTTACATATTCAACTTTTGGTATTTTTAATCCATTGATTTCAAAATCGGAAGCAATATAAGGAGCACCAATTTCAAGAAGCATACTTTTGTTGGACGCTATCGAAAGTTGGTTTTCTGATGCCCAGTCAAAGACACCACCACAGTCATTTCGGAAACTCAAAAAGAGGTTTAGAGAAGCTCCTGAGGAGAAAATTTTAGTATCGTCAGCGAAAATCTTTACTTTTGAGTTCACACAAACATCAGGGAGATCGTTAATATAAATAAGAAAGAGCACGGGTCCAAGAACACTGCCTTGGGGTACCCCACTAAACACTTCAGCAACATCGGAAAGCACATTCCTTACCCTAACATACTGAACCCTTCCCGTTAGAAAAGACTCTAACCAAGTCAAAGCCTGTCCGCGTATCCCGTACGATCTAAGTTTGCTCTTAAGTTTGACATGCGAAACAGAGTCAAAAGCCTTGCTTACGTCCAAATACAGTACCTTAACCCCCTCTTTATCGTTAAGTTTGGCTGACCAGAAATTTACACACTCCAATAACTGAGTCTGAGTTGATCGGTGAGACAAGAACCCATGTTGTTCCCTACTTATAAGCTTGTTTCTTATCAAATGCTCGAGCAAAAATCTCTTCAATACTTTCTCCATAATCTTACAACAAATACAAGTCAATGACACTGGCCGATAATTTTCCGGCGACGATCTGCTACCCTTCCCCTTATAAATAGGTACTACGTGCGCTACTAACCAATCTTCTGGCAAAATCCCATCATTGAAAGACTGCTGAAAGATAATCTGAAGTGGTCGGCAAAGTTGATATTTGCAAAGTTTAAAGAACCTAGCAGGAATTTCATCTGGACCAGCGGCAGAGGTAACTTTTAAAGTATTAATAGCTTCAAGAATAGCGGTACTAGTAAAGAGCACATTTTCGAAACCAAAATCAAATTCTTTTTCCGTCAGTTGGACGGCCCTCCCGTCGTCCCGCACAAAAACAGACTCAAACTGACAGTTTAATAAGTTAGCCTTGTCCTTATCTTCAACGGCTATTTTATCATTTGAACACAATACAGATACATCCTCATCGCAGCACAGTTTACGTTTCACATAAGTATAGAAAGCACGGTTAGAAGGTTTCTGTACATATCTTAACTCAGAATTGTAATTGAATTTGCAAATTTCCGTGTCACATCTTGCAGAAATTTCATTAAATCGCAACTTATTTTCGTTACTGGGAGACTTTAGCAAAACTTTATGCAATTTTCGTTTATGAGATAAAAGGCGCCTAATGTTTTTAGGATATTTCGGTCTTTTCTTGCCTGAAATAGTTTTCTTTGGTACGTTTTCCTCAATGATTTGTAAGCATAACTCCTTAAAAACCAGCCACTTATCGTTCACAGCAGTATACGGAGCAAATAAATTACCCCAATTCACCATTTCAAGGCTAGTAAGCATACCCGCATAGTCCGCCAAGTCCCAACAGAAGTACGACCGGCTGTGAGGAGATACGAAACTTGCATCTACATTAAAGCATACGCAACAATGGTCACTAGTAGCGACAGGAGACTGAATTTTGACATCAGAAACCAGGTTTGGAATGCTCTCGAAAACAAGGTCTAACGTACTACTTCCCCTTGTGGGCTCATGAACCTTTTGGTAAAAACCGTTTTCCAGAAACAAATTTAAAAACTTATCCTGATTAAAAGTAGTAACGGCGTGTGGTACCTTCCAATCCACACCGGGTAAATTGAAATCACCAGTGACAATAAGAGGGGCCTGCTTATTTAGCAAAAATTTTAAACATTTTTCCAAACTTGAGAAACAGTCAGTGCAGGAAACAGCTGCTCTATAGAAAGTGCTGTATATATATTTTTTGCTTCCCAACCCACGCACTTCAACAGCAATTCCTTCAATGGAATGTAAATCTGGTATTTTTAGCTCCCTGCTGGACAAACATTTTTTCACCAAAATTGCTACACCTCCCCCCCTATCTCCGTTTTCCCGATCCCTGCGATAAATATTATACTGGCCATTACAGAAAAATAAGCTATTTGGATATTCTTCTTTCAACCACGTTTCATTCAATATAATAATTTCTGGAAAGTTATATTGTAGACAAACTTCGAAATGCAGCTGAATGAACTTATTACAGACACTCCTAATATTACAGAAAACCACGTTGAAAAAGCTATGAATAGTGTCAACAGTACCGTTGCTATCTACATTCTCAGCGGCCATCCTACCGTGGCCACATCCTCAACGTAGTGGTGGGAAATTCGCATAGTCGTTTGGGGCACAAACCACGTCTGAATAAGACCGTACTTGGCAGTTTGGGGTAGGTAGGAGAGGGCGGCGAGGTTTTGCAGGGCCAAGGAATGGGGGAACCATAGCAGATCTCCTTGGCAGCACTTGCTCCATTTGGGTGGTAGCAGGCCCTTCGTTGGCGGAAAATGGGCAATATCGGTGTTTGTGGCCAGGTGTCTGACACCTGAAACACAGAATCGGGCCAAATTTCCGCAGACGACATGTTCCGGTGGTATGGCCTCTTACACCACAGTGGAAACACAGTGGAGCAGACTTGGAGGATACAGGCAGGTCCGCTGATCGCGGACTTTGGCTTGGGCGGTTAGGCTTTGACTTTCTGGGCACTGGCTTTATGGGAGCTTCGCCATCCTTCAGGATCTGAACATAATCCCCCATGTCCAGGACATCACACGCAGAGGTATAGTCTTTCTCTGGGCCAATAAATCGACGTAGATCCATGAGGATTTCCCCTAGAACGTTTTGACCAGGAAATACAGCAGATCGTACAGGGGCGTATTTATGCAGGCCTGTTGACCAGTAGGCGTCTTTGCTGGGGTACGTAGAATGAGCAAGGAGGGAATTACCACTGCTTCTGAAAGCATCCATAAATGAACAACACTGTTCTAACTTGGCTTTCTGAATGTCCACCATGAGAAGGAATTCGTAGGACATATCACGACTGCAATCAATGTTGGCAAGCGTACCAATTTTCTTCGCTTTGGCCGCAGTGGGAGCCTGAAGGATCCTTTCGGCAACTTCATCCAAGCCATAAAAGAGAGCTCTGTAATATTGGAAAGCGTGTTCAGCAGACAAGAATTTTTTTCCATCAAATTCAAAATCAAACAGGTAAAGGCAGGAGAGAGGATCAGAGGCGCCAGAGAAAATCGTTACACCGGGGAAAGAGGCATCTTGAGAGTTAGGGTGGAGGGAATACATATTGCCGGAACTAGATGTGGGCTTAGGAATAGACTGGGTCATTGCATCCTTTAGCTGGGGAGCCACATCCGCCTGGGTTGCGACGTCAGAATGGCCTGTGGGTTGACTCGGTCGTGAGCAGGATCTCAGGCACGAGTCGCACAGCCAGACAACATTCAAATTCAACTTCAGCATTTTTTCGTAGTTCATGAAGAGTTGGGAGATAAGCCCAATGCAGCGCGCATGGTGGGCGCGACAGCACTGGTGGCAGACGACCTGCTAGTCCATCTTTCCAATAGGCATACCGCAGTCACTATGGCAAGGTCGGGGGTTATGATCAGCAGGCATCTAGGGAGAACTTCGAAACCAAGAATTAATTAATAGATAAACCAGGGTCCAGGGGGATCGATGGCAATCCTCACTCTGGAGTTATACAGAAATCCGGTTGCGATGGTACCTCTCCAAGTCCAGCAGTCAGAAATCAAAAATGTCCAGGTCCAACATAAAAGCACACGCACGTAATCGAATTTCCTCGTCCAACTCCATAAATGAAGCATCGCCAAAGGGTTCATCGGCAACAGCCTGTGGTTTCATGATAGCTACGTACTGAATCAAATGGGTTAAAACCGTTAAAATTTGGTACCAAATGAAAGCCCTGAGCGAGCTGAGCAACTTTTGTCACAGAACTGCATGCTCAAAGTGGCTGTAGAGTGCTGTGCTGGGGTGGGGTGGGGACTTAGGCGATTTTCGGTCAAAAATGAAATTTTTCAAAAGTGGTCAAATTAGTGGTTGTGGAGTGCTGTGGTTGGCTTGCTTGCCACCGTTGAAAGATATCTATACATACCTTCATGAGCATACATAAAATAATAGAAAACAAGAACAAAAAGTGCTCCTTCGTCGCATGTAAAATACACATGAGTCTTCGTAGGCAGGTTGTACATAAGCAAAAACTAGCCTGTAAAATACATATGAGTTCCGTAGGGAGGTTGTAAATTAAGGAAAACAAGTTGCAACCGCTTAACATATGAGCCTGTCCTACAACGAGGCTCATATTGGCGTCACAGTGCATTCCACATTAAAGCCTCATTAAAGAACCTCAGCTTCATCCTCATTACGGAAAAATGAATAGACGTCGTGGCCCAGAAGAAACGGACTGAAGTGAACTACGACTGTTCAAGCTGAACTGTATATACATGCAACCTGATGTTTCCTGAAACACTATGGCACACCTCTAATGCATTCTCGAAACACTTTCAAATTATACACACGCAGAATGCGTTCCCACTTGGCTGTGAATCAGAGTGCCTCATGGAGTACCGTATTGAGCAAATACACACTATAATGACTGATCAACAAGCTATGTGAAGGACAATTTGTAATGAAAAGCTTTATGCAGTATGTATTTTTATAAAAGTAAAATATATATCTGCAAATTATTCGTATTATGACATACGCCAATATGAGCCTCGTTGTAGGACAGGCTTATATGTTAAGCGGTTGCAACTTGTTTTCCTTAATTTACAACCTCCCTACGGAACTCATATGTATTTTACAGGCTAGTTTTTGCTTATGTACAACCTGCCTACGAAGACTCATATGTATTTTACATGCGACGAAGGAGCACTTTTTGTTCTTGTGTGCATACACGGAAGTAACGTATTAGGGCTAGCAACTCAAAAGTTGCCTTTACGCAGCAATGAATTTTTATAGAGTATGTATGACTGAATGTACACACCACAATAGAAAATTTATACTCGAGTGATGGTCCCTTGCTAATTTCTAAACTTTATTGTACAATCTTTATTGTTATAGTACTTACTCATTCTGTTCATTTTTGTGTGATTTTTCCTTTTTTCAGTCGTTATGACGCGCTGTATGTGTACAATGCCTATACCTATTCAGTCTGTTGTCTGTTATATTATAATACGTATATAATTTATTTAGGATAATGTGGTACAAGAGTCGATTACTTCCGTTTCAACTAATCGGAAACTAAATCACCAGGTTTGTGCGTTTACTGAAGTTTTTGTCCATGTCGAAAATGTAATTATGGGTTTTTTCTAAGAACAGCTTTTAAAAAGGGGAAGGAGGAACATAAAATCTGGAATGCGAAGAATATCACTAGAATTGATGTTTTCTTGTGTGTATACTAAATTAGTGCTTAGCTAAAAGGTGGCGAAAACTCAGTTTTAGCCCCAACACAAATGATTTTGACCAAGAATTCGGGTGGAGCAGGAAAAATTTGACCAAAATTCCTGAATTCCTAAAATTTATGAATTTTTGAGCATCCTGGAATGAGTGGGGGAAGCCCAAAGTGGAAGTGGAAGAGGTGGAGTAACCGAAAATGTGGGAGGGACGCCTCCCCCAGTAGGAAGAGCCCTGTGCTTATTGAGTATAGCACATGTTTATTTATTTTGGGCTCACGCATTCCATGGATTTGTCATTGGGGAACCAAAACATGTTTGAGATAGCTTAAGTTTTTCTAACGATTATATGCTAATAATTTTTGCAGTTTTGCAGTTTTTTCAAGTTTCGTTTTTACGCGAAGATAACCAAATAGCCGCAGTCGTACAGATCAATTGTTTCTGTCAATTTAAGCTTGTTTATGCGGGGGGAAGGGTCCGCTCTGCTCCCACTACAGTGGTTCCTTCCAACGTGCCTGTGTGTATGCTGCTCTGTGTATTATATAAATGGGTTTCTTATAAATCCGAAATTGGACTATATTTCTACATTAAGGGGGGGTCGCGAATTTTCTACCATCTCCGATTTTTCTCATTTTCACATAATATTTTGTAGTCCCCATGGGTTCCCAAAACAAGACAGTTGCGTTTGTTACAAAACTTTCCCTATCATTCACAATAGTCCTCCAAAGATGACCTCGACATGTGTTAAACATAGGAAAACGAAAAAGATAGGAAAATTTCGCGGTGACCAAAAGTTTGAGAGCTGTGCAAGAGCAAATGAGCTATAACTTCCCAAAATGTTAATCTGAACTAGATAGCGTGTTAATATCTATATATATGTGGTGTTTTTGCGTTAGCTCTGCGATTTTCTAGAAATTTTCAAAATTTAATGAAGTCGGTTTTTGCTAAATTCCTACTTACAAAAATGCCACCGAATAAATGTTTCGTCATGCCCTGAACTAACCATTCACTGCACAAATTTCGCGTATGGATATTAACACAGTACACAAATAGAGCTTCAATTTGCATACGCACAATCCCTGCTGCTGCTGGCTTGGGAGTAGATCACACTTTTGGTCACCGCGTTGGCGTTTTGTCGCCATTTTCTTAAATTTTTGAATATAATGGTCCATAAGTCGGGTGAAAGCCGAGCTATCCCAACCAAATTCGGTGTGCCTATTTGCACATATGAAAGGAAGATGTATGCTAAATTTCACTGCAATTACTTGTGTTTAACTGTGGATGCATGCCTCAGTGCCATGACATGAGTCCTACAGTCAAAAAATGGCGAATTTTCAAATTTTTCAAATATACCCAAATTTTATATCAAATTGAAGCTCTCGATGTCCTAAGCATTTTATCTTGTTGCACCAAGTCTCTACAAAGCAGTATGAGAAATGAAAGAACAAACGAAACTAAGATTGTTAGAGCGCGTTAAAGTTTGAAGTAAATAACAGTCGGAAGGAGCTTGAGCAAATCGTTCAAACGCCGTTTCTCGCTCGGTGCTTAGCGTATCATTGTCATTTGCACAGCAATAAATAGGCCCAGATAGAGGCATCAATTTGATGTATTGGTTTTGCCGTGCCGTAGTCTTTTGTCATCCTTTGTGCACACGACTTCGAAACTCTCAGCGAGGCATAGTGGCGTAAATACTAAATTGTAGGGATTTGAATTGCAATATCTCTTTCATGGATTGACCCTGGACTCTAAAAATTTGTCTTGTTTTTGGACACATACGGGGGTATATTATAGCCAAAAGTGAGCGAAATCGGTGACTATAAATTTTGGTACCTGGCGACCCCCCTTAAGCAGGCAGGGCATACAGGTCGGTCAGACATAATGGATTATGTCAAATGATGTTCAGATTTTTGTAAAATAACATTGTTCGCTGAGCAGAAATTACAGCTTATAACTGAAACTTGTTATTAAAATGCAAGAAATAGCTAAAATTTCTTAACAGGCATAAAGTATTGGCGACGCTGGGCAGGTTTGAACATTAACCCTCAACAGTCAACCAGTTGTTTGTGGGTTCTTGGCCGAAATGAAGGTCCGAATACGGGGGGTGGCAATTCTTTCTTGGGACTGCCCTAGTCTCCGTCAGGTGCCCAATTTTTCCGGGTTCCTGTTGGTATGCAACTTTATTTCATTCTTTAACTAGTCTCAGGGGTACGCCCAAGTCAGTAATGTTGAGATTTGTTTTTGTGATTTCTTCAGGATGCTGCCTTGATGGCCAAGGCAGTAGCCGAGGATCCCAGTGTCTATCAGTATGATGAGATCTATGATGACATGAAGGATAGCCAGAACGCTGCTAAACAGGAAATTGAGACGGCAAATAAGGAAAGAAAGGTTGGTTTTTGGGACACTGATTAGATATATAATTAGCTTGTGATTCTGAGACTCTAACCAGCCCAGTCGTCAGTGTTTTACTGATAGTATTTTTATTTTGTTAAAAAAGAATAAACGTATGGAATATACTTTTGTTGTATGATGTGCCCTATACGTATATATACAGTGCCCTGTAGAAACAGACAAAGTGTATAAAAGCTGTACGTTCATGCGTTCTAATGCGTATATATGTCATAAATCGATGAGTATCTATCAAATATTGTTGTCTCTTTACTAGCAGCTGCTCAGTTTTGAGGTGTTCAATGTAGTTCTTGTTTTTTTTAGCCTAAGTACATTCAAAAATTGATGAAAGCTGCTGCTCGTCGTCAACGTAACTATGAAGCGCGTATTGAACGTGAACATATGAAGTGGGTTTCGTTTTTCCGCAGTAGTGTTTGCTGACTGTTCTATTCTAGTCCTATTAAATTAAAAGTATGATAGTTTTTTACTATTTTGATGTTGCATTGTCACACTTTTTACATAGTATAATACGAGCTATTCTCGTCCCTCATAAGTTTCATTTTGGCATTGATGTAAGTATGGACATTTTTAAATTTAATTTATTTCAATATTTTATGGACTTTCTTGGTGGGATTTGTGTATTTCAGGGAAAGAGAGAAGGAGGGCGACGAATTTGATGATAAGGAAGTGTTTATCACTGGCGCCTATCGCAAGAAAATGGAAGAGCTCCAACGATTAGCGGAAGAGGAACGAAGACAGGATAGACTGGAAGGTCCGCTACTATTTTTTATTCCGTCCGGCCCCAAGGAAAAGCCACCCATTGCATTTTGTTTATTAAAAATTAATTTTATTGGCGGTTTTTTAGTGTTTTGGAGATGTTAATTTTTGATAGGATAAGTGTGGCCCACGGTGGAAGGAAATTGTCTCCACTTCTGCTGTAGATATTTTCTCAGTTTGATGATTTTTCAAAAGTTTTATACTTTGGGATTTTTTTGCATTTTTTAGAAATGTTGGATGTTCGCAAACAGAAGGATATCTCTGGCTTCTATCGTCACCTGCTAAACGACACAATTGCTCCTCCCAGTACCAGTCAAGATATTAAGGCAGAGCCACCCGATGAGTAAGTTATTAGCTATAAAGAGTTAAAACACGATGGTCGATGATAATTATGGTGATATTGAAGAGGGAGCAACGAACTGTAAGGAATGACATTCCGAAAGTTCCTGAGCATTATGTTTTTCCTGAGTTTTTAACAATTTAAAAAATAAAACTTAAAAAATTTTAATAACCAATTATTGATTTTCATTTCTAATTTATATTCTATGATGATTATGTCCCGCTCTTTCTTGCTTTTTTGTTTAGGGCATCCACTAGCGGCACAGCTGGTGAAGCAGGTGCAGATGCACCAACCGGTGTCGAAAAAGATCTCCCTGTTGACAATCGTTTGACGAAACAGAAACTGTCTGTTTCCAAAAAGGCGACTAAACAGAAGATCTATCGACCTAGGCGACATGACAGTTCTGATGATGATGATGATGACGATGATGACGACGAAAGTAGTGGTGAAAGAGAAACTCAGCCAAGCGACTCTGATACTGATAATGAGGGCGAATTTGGCAGCAGCAGTGATAAACGTGATAGGTTTGTGCAAAAATTTAAAATTTCTGTTTTAGTGGACATGTATTTTTAAATGTTTATTTATTATGTTTATTGCCAATTTTTATTTTTAGTAGTGTTTATTGCTCATTTTTGTTGATCTGTTAAATATCAGCGTAGAGCAGTAATGCTCCATTCCTGGCAATCAAACAATTGCATCAGTTCCTAATATTTTCTTGCAGAAGTGATGATAATGCAGCGGCTGAGAAAAGCTCTGAACAGATGACTTCCAAGAAGAAAGCTTCAGCCAGTAAAAAGTCTCACCCTGTGAGCGAGCGACGGCAACGGAAGCGTTCAGTTGGCTCTGACGAACTGTCGCTAGATCCAAAGGAACCGCACCGGAAAAGGAACCGAAATTCGTCAGAAATGTCTGGGGAAAATCGGGAGGACTCCGACGACAGTGCATCTTCGGATTCCGAGAATGAAGAGAATCCGGCAATTGCTAACGCCCCGTCCACCGCTAAAGTAAGAAATTGTTTCTGTGTTTGTTGCTTTGTGCTGGTTAATGGCAGCATTGTCGTAATAATTTTGTTACGGTTGATTTGCTATTGGCTCATATTTGGAAAGAAGTTTTTGTAACAACCTCCTGTGCGTATCCAGGGATCTGGCTGGACCCCCTGTTTCCAAAAGAAAATTGTTGCTAACTTTAGTGTAAATCTGGCATTTCTAAGATTTTTGTCGTCTGTCGTATAGACAGCTACCAGATATTAGTGCTCCTTCCTGTGTAAGTCTGTTCAGTAACAGAGGATGCATGCCTGCTGCCTTACATTTTAGCCATTTGTGGAAGAGAAAAAGTCACCAGAGGAAATTTTGGCATTCCTTCGCAAACGATTTGCTCGACGAAATGATGAAGCTGCCCTTGATAGTTATCGAAAGCGCTACTTTGAACGACTGGCTCAGCGTCGGCAAAATGGAACCGTTCAAACTGCTGCGTGAAGAAGTTTTGGAAGACTATTGTGTTGCTTGTTGCATAATTTGTATTTGTAATTTTGTACAGATACTACCCATTTTGTGTTGTTATTTTAGAATAATAAATATTTTTCTCGTTTGCGCTGTGGTTTGATGCTAAGAAAGAAGTTAAGAACAGTTTAGACCCTAAGCTGATTTGAGGTTTTCGCTGTATTTGAGATTTTCGCTGTGATTAATCTCCGTTGCCAATAGTGCATAATAACGAATCTTCCCCGTTTGGTACAGGGATCGGGTCGGCAAGCTACCCCCTCCCCGTTTGGTGGGATAGAGCCAGAAGGGGTCCCCGTTTGGTTGGGGGGGGGGGGAGGCAAAAGGGGTCCCCGTTTGGTGGAGGGGGCGACAAAACGGAGCCCCACGTGGTTGAGAGTTCGTAATGTTTTTGCAGGAGAAGCTTTTAGTTCAGGTTCAGTCGGTGGTCCGAAAGAGTCAGCTTCAGTCGGAGTTTCCCTTTAAAAATAACCCCAGGCTCATTAGTTGACTCATAGCAAAATTTGGTATTCAGCTTCCCCTGCAGCAATTTTAGCAGAATCGAAGCTCAAAATTTCACGTTTTAACGAAAGACAAACTAAAGTCTGACACAAAAATGTGTGTACAAAATATGCAAGGCCTCCAGTGAATTAAATATACGTCGTAGCCCCATATAACCATATATTTTCGGAATCCTGGCAGCGAGACGAACATTTTTATAAAATTTAAAATTTTTTAAAATTTGAAAAATTTTGTCGGTTATTTGGGGAATTTTTTCGTACCGGTCAAGCTATTCAGCTCATTCTTTCAGAACAATTTTCGGAATCCTTGTAGCGAGATGAACATTTTTATAAAATGTCTAAAATTTTAAAATATCGGTTTTTCGGCGAATATTTTCGGACCGTTCAAGCTATTCAGCTCATTCTTTCAGTAAAATTTTCCCATCCGAAGACGCATCGATTGACACAAGAACGACAAAAATCGGTTGAGAAATAAGCATTTTATTCCAAAAAATCGTTTTTCCGTTTTCTTTGAAGTTTGCCGCTTTTTGTAGCTTAGACTGGTTATTACTCGCGACGCGCTCAACGGAAATTTTTTTCGATTAGATTTGCAGGACCGCCTAGGCTTCCGCTTTCACCTGATATGTGTGGTATTTCAAATTTTGAAAGTCGATTTTTTGAAAAATACCACTTTTTGACCAAAACTTTCGGCAAAGCAAATTTAGCAAAAGTGAGTAAAAATTACATAATCATAGTTCAAGCTGAGCTGAATCCAACGATATAAAGGTTTTGTTGCTGCGACCTACCTTGCGCCAGTAATGAGTTTTTAAACAATATCCCTTATTTCAGTTGGTTTTTGGCTCTCTCATGTTGCCCCGTGATTTGACTGAAACAGTGTATACTAAAGCCAAGCTAAAACTAAGCAAAACCGGCTGAAATAAGGGATATTGTTTAAAAATTCATTGCTGGCGGAATATATGTCGTAACAACAAAACCTTTATATCGTTGGACTCAGCTCAGCGCGAACTTTATGATTATATTATTTTCACTCACTTTTGCTAAATTTGATTTGCCGAAATTTTTGGTCAAAAAGTTTTATTTTATTTTTCAAAAAAATCGACTTTCAAAATTTGCAATACCACACATTTCAGGTGAAAGCGGACGCTTAAGCGGTCCTAAAAATCTAATCTAAAAAATTTTCCATTGAGTGAGTCGCGAGTAATAACCAGTCAAAGCTTCAAAAAGCGGCAAACTTCAAAGAAAACGGAAAAACGAATTTTTTGAATAAAATGCTTCTCAACCGATTTTTGTCGTTCTTGTGTCAATCTATGCGTTTTCGGATGGGAAAATTGTTCTGAAAGAATGAGCTGAATAGTTTGACCGGTACGAAATAATTCCCCAAATAACCGATAAAATTTTTCAAATTTTAAAAAATTTTATTATAGGGGGCGCGACAGCGCTCCCCTATAATATGGGTGTAAAAGGCTCAGCGCTGCCCTTAGAGACCCGTTCGAGCGCCGTGCCAGCTAAATACTCAACCAAACTAGACAAATTTGGTATCGTTGGAATCAGCACGACGAGTACAACAAGTAGCAAAAAAGTTTTGGTCAAAATTTTCAACTTTGAAAATTTTCGCTTCCGGACAAGTTAGGTCCGTTTGTTTTTTTTTCGTGTAAGTCACGCTTGGGGAAGCCGTTTTAGTCTAACTCACAAACTGAACGATGTGGGCATTTTCAGCCGGTGAAGTTTGGCTTTTCTGAGAGTAGTATTTGTGTTAACGTACCTTTTGGACAATTTTCCGCTGCCCGGCCTGGCCGCGTATTTAGAAAGTGTACACCGTGGGCGCGCATTGGAAAGTGTACTGCGTGTACGCGCACTGAGTTAGAAAATGTACACCGGTGGCGCTCATTGGAAAATGTGCTGCGTGTGCGCGCATCGTCTTAGAAAATGTACAGTGCGGACGCACACTGAAATACATATTCGTAGATAGATGTATATATGTGCATTTGACACGGCGAAGTAGTTCCCATAATGGTCCATTAATTTGGCCCATCACGAATGGTGCTAATAGTATACAAATAGAAAATTTGAGAAAAGGCACTACGCCAATTTGTTACAATTTGATTTCTCAAATTTAGAATGCGATTTTGAGAATTTTGATGATTTTGGAAGCAGTCATAAAAGTTTTCACGAAGTTTATTTTCTAGTTTTGGGCAAGGTAAACTAAAAATACCGAGCTTTCTGTACTCTTAGCGATGTCAGTACCTATCTTAGCAATAAAACTACACGTTTTCATGGCTTTGTGTAGTTTGTAGTTATACATTTACTATGGGATATATTAGAGTTAAATCCCGGCGAACAGTTCGGAGCAACAAAATTTCGCCCAGCTTTGACACACTAAAATTGAGAACGTATCAGATATTTAGGAAATTCTGGCTTCAAATAATTTCGGCAAACTTTTGCCATATTATTACAGAGTTCAATTTCGTGAATGTTATCACTTTTCAGTTGCCGTGAAAGAAAGTTCTGCTGCTTAAGGGGGGGGGGGTCGCTTTTTTGGGGCGATCTTTCGACCTTCTCCGATTCTGCTCATTTTTACATATTTTGTACTCCCAATGGGTCCGTAAAACAAGACAAGTGCGTTTTGCGTGATATTGCTTCTATCGTTCTGTAGAGTCCTTCAAAGGTGACTCCGACATGTGTTAAACATAGGATAATGAAAAAGTTAAGGCAAAAAAGTTTGTGTCCAAAACTTTTTTCGCTGTGTGAGAGACTCAGCTCTGAAATTTTTTCACACTTGTTAAGGACATAATGTAGAGTGCAGCGAGTGACTGGTGCAACTCTGTTGAGAATTGGAATTTTGGCAAATAGCCAAACTCGGAATTTTCACAAATTCTGACTGTAAAACTTTGCCAAAATTTTAATTCTCAGCAGAATTGCACCAAAGTCACTCGCTGCACTCTACATTATGTCCTTAACATAACAAGTGTGAAAAAATTTCAGAGCTGAGTCTCTCACACAGCGAAAAAATTTTTGGACACAACCTTTTTTACCTTAACTTTTTCATTTTCCTATGTTTAACACATGTCGGAAATCTTTTGAAGAACTCTACAACGATAGAAGCAATATTGCGCAAAAAACGCACTTGTCTTGTTTCGCACCCATTGGGAGTACAAAAAATATGTAAAAAATGAGCAAAATCGGAGAAGGTCGAAAAATCGCCCAAAAACACCCCCCCTTAAGCTCACGCTATCCCCATTTGATTATGATTTACATTTCAGAAACAGGAAAATCATGCCCTTTCTGCTGTTCTGGCCAAATTAATAGCAGCACAATCAACTTTGGAAAAAAAATTATGACTTGGAAAATACTGTTATTTTGACATCAAATACAGGCTTCAGCAGTTTTAATCTAAAAAATGTAGTTCAAATAGCATAGTACTTGGAGTTCAAAACAATAATATTTCCAACATCAAATTCAAAGTACATAGCAGACAAACAGAAAGTAAGCTTTGTTTGTTTTTAGGATTGCACAATATTTTGAAGGAAATAGATATTTGTTGTTAGATTCCGAATTAAAGATGACTTAATCAAGACTAAATCTAACAAATAAAATATGTTGAGTCGCTATTATTACTTAATTTTGTTAAATCGTTTATAGCCACGGCTATATTTCGTTAAGAAATAAATTATGCCCTGAAAGCCATGAAAGACTGTAGTTTTATTGCTAAGATAGCTATCAAAATCACATTCTAAATTTGAGAAATTAAATTACAACAAATTAGCGTGGTTTCCATTCAGAAATGTTTCTTAAACTACGACTTCAAATTTTCTATTTGTATACTATTAGCACCATTCGTGATGGGCCGAATTAATTGAACATTATGGGAACTACTTCGCCGTGTCAAATGCACATATATATATACATCTATCTACGCATATGTATTTCAGTGCGCGTACACGCAGTACACTTTCCAATGCGCGCCCACGATGTACACTTTCTAAATACGCGGCCCGGCCGGCCACCTGTGCGGCCGGCCAAAGGTGGCCTGACCGCTAAGATGGTCACAAGATAATATGGGTTGTTCATCGAAGCTGGTCCATATTAGTGCGCTTTTAACCTAGTCCTCCTGGCATTTACAACCTGCCCCTCCCATATTAACGTTTTAAAACCTAGTCCTCTGTCCGCTTAAAACCCAGTGTCACCCATATTGCATTTTTCATGCTCCATCGGAGCATTTTTATTCTTTTAAAAATGTTCGTCTCGCTGCCAGGATTCCGAAAATATATGGTTATATGGGGTTACGACGTATATTTAGTTTACTAGAGGCCTTACAGATTTTGTACACACATTTTTGTGTCAGACTTTAGTTTCGGTTTTTTACCGGACTTAGCTTCAGTTTCAGTCGGCAGCCTAAAACAGTTTCAGTTTCCGGTCTTTTTTTCAAAATAGTTTGTTTCAGTAACTGAATGAAACATCACTAAGGGTTTGCCAGCAGTCGTCTTATCCTGTATGGTGCCCCTCCCAGTCGGAGACCCCCTTGTGCCTATCCCCACTCCCAACTGGGCCCTCTTTTGGCTATCTCCCCCCAACCAAACCTGGACCCATTTTAAAAATAAACAGAAATCACCGTAATCCTCTGCTCTGCTCCCCCCCCCCTCCAAACGGGGATCTCGTTTACCTACCCTCGCCTACCAAGAGGGGATGGAGTACTTTTGTCGACCCCGTCCCAGACAGGTGAACATTTGCGAATTGTGGTCGGAGCACCATTACGCAATGCACTGAAGAGGAGACCGCTAGTGACTTACTCTTCTTCCTTTCCTGAATTCTCGTCCGCACAGATGGAACTCTGTTTAAACATGTCGAGTACACTCGCGGGGGTTAGCAATACTAAGCCAGTTCCTTTCTATCTTAGCTTTTTACACGGTGCTCATTTGTGTCTGCTAAGTATTTTCCCGAGTACGACAGCTTTGTCCATCTGTGAAATCTTTTGGAATGCCTCTGAAAATCCATCAAATCTAGTCTTCTTCAGGGCAGCAGTCCGGTGGGATATATTTTAAGTGGGTAGAATATTTAACCCAACGATTTTTATATTCTGTTTTTAAATGTCTACTTTCGCTGCTTTTCCTATGTCTAAACGCTTCAATATGGTGGACGTTTGATTGACTGGTGCAGGCTTTCTCAGTTCCAAACAGATGCCTAGGATAATACTTAAAGTACTGTTCAGAATCTGGATATAATCATTTTTCATCAAATTGACATGGTAGCAGATAGTTACTTTAACCTAAAGATTTGTGGCGAGCTCCTGGAAAAACAGTTTTCTCATTTGTAGCCCTGTTCCCACCTATGACCTACCTTTAGTTTATGCTTATCGGCAGCCGTCCGTCTTCAATTGTTGCACCTTTGCAACTTCTAGTACCGGCTTGGAACGTCGTTCGGTGGATGGAAATTGAAAGTACTTCAAGTGTGACGTTAGTCAGCAATCATGGAACACTCAAAGGCTTCAAATTTTTATTTTTTGTATTTTAGATAAAATTTTGATTTTTTATTTTAAGTTTTCATATTTTAAATTTTTTAGCTTTATATTGTCATGTTGCTTCTGGTTCGTCACGCCGGCCGACTCAACGGCACAGTCCCTTCCTCACGACAGCTTTACAGATTTCTAGCGAGTGAGTCTGGACCTGTCTCAGACGAGCCATCGAGCAGTAGTAGCGATGGTAACGGAGACTACAGGAGCCGGCATGCGATGTATGATCGAATTATTCGCGTCGACCACGCTGGGGAACTGGGTATGGCTGCGATATACGTCGGAAATATGCAAAACATCTAGTGTATATATGCATACCAGGGGCGCTTCCAGGATTTTGAAAAGGAGGAGGTCCAACCCGACAAGTGGAGGTTCGAACCTAACTTTCCCCAAAAGTTGGCTAAATTTATCCCAAAAATGGGCAAAAATTTCCGAGAAGGGGGATCCGGACTCCCTGGATACGCCACTGATACATACCTTGATTTATGCAGTAATATAGTTATGTGCGGAAATTTCTTATACTCTTTCTGATGTGCATAATTAGATGATTTGGTATCGAAAAATTAATTTAAATTAGTGAATTAGTGAAGGCTTATAAATATTTTAAACAATATTGTTAAAATTTTAAATTCTGTTTTGTTTGTTTGTTCGTTTGTTTGTTTGTTTGTTTGTCTAAATTAGTGTTCTGGTTACAAGTTAGGTGTAGTTAGGCCATTTAAAGACTGTCATCGTCCTATTTGTCTCTGTGCAGCTAGCTACGTGATGTATTCTGCCTTTACAATTTCAGGTGCAGATCGAATTTACGCCGGCCAAATGTTTGTCTTGGGTGGATCCAAAGTCGGTCCCGTCATTAAGGTAAAGGATAGGATGGTAAAGAAACTTTGAAATGGGTTAAGATTTTTAAACTGTTGATGTTAGTGCCTAGCTACCTAAGCAACGTCATTGCAAAAGTTTGAAAACCTTTGGTCGTTCTATCCATGGTTAAAATTGGCTTCCAAAAGCTTAAAATTGTGGGGTGTTTTAGGTAGGGATGCAACGGGGCCGACACTACCAGTACCGGGGTAGTGTTTGAGAACGGCCGGGGTTTCACCGGCCGGCCCGACTGAACCCTTCGGCTGGCCGACCGGAGGCCGGTGAATCACTAATCCGGTCGGCTACTGGCCTGGAGCTGTTTGCAGTGCAGCTATTATGCATGATTGTTATGATATTGATTTTCGAATGTTATGTTAGAAAAATAGCACAGCGTAGTTATATATTTGGAGATCATTTTTAGTTGCTATAAATTGTAAATTTCTGATTGTTGATTTGCAACCCATCCATCCTCAAACACGGGCACCAGGCCTGGACATTGGGTGTCAAAATCTGAAAGTTTCAAAAATGTTTCTTAAAATGCAAATTCTGCAAAAGTTTTTGGTGTACAAACGTTACTATGGTTGTTTTATTCAAATGGTTTGGTCAGCAGATGCCACAAATTTACAAACTTGCTAACTTTTCGCCCCGATCAGAACTTGCCCGGTGCATCCCTACTTTAGTCAACTTTATTTCTTTTTAGCATATGTGGGAACAAGAGAAGGAACACCTGGACACATTTGAACGACTAATTTTTAAGCATCAAGTCAGGCCAACTATCCTTTTACCCCTTTGGAATGTGGCTGGCTTTATGTTAGGTAGGTTAGCTAAGTGTGCGAGACATTAACGTTGGCTTATACTTTATTGACTTTGATATTTAACGATGTATAGCAAGCGGGATGGCCGAGTGGTCTAAGGAGCGTGTCAGAACTTCCGACCTTACGGTCGGTGGTTCGATCCCCGGAGGCCACAAAGCTTTCTCGACTCTAGCCAACACAGCTATCCATCCTTAACTGGTCGGTAAATGGGTACCACTACGGTCGGAAGGTAACAGGAGTCTGTGTAGAAGGGCCGGCCCCCCTTCCACGGATGCAGTCATCATTTGAGGTGACACTCCTGGCTCTACGGCTGAGAATGTGGTAGGATGGAGTTATCTCCTGGGGTAAACCTTTACCTTTTTTACCTTTTATAGCAAGCAACGATCTTGCCTAGACTAGTTCGCTAAATTGTTAATAATTCTTAATTTTTTATTTAATTTATAATTAATGTTTTAATTTAATCTCTGACTTAGGATGGCTAGAGTTTCAGTTGACAGTTTTTTGTAAACAAAACTTTTTGTGTCTCGAAAATATTTTACTGCCTCTAATTGCTATTGGATAAGGACGTAGGATATGGACATTTTATATACAAAAATTGGTGTCTGCATAGGTACATACCTAATTTTTAAGCTGATCATGCAAACTAAACAGTTCCGATTTCCTAGAATAAACCCCTGCCGTTGACAGAAGTTATGAGTGCCCTTTGGACATGCGTTTATATTTAGCTTTTACAGTAATTAAGCATAGGGTACAGTGTACTGCGTCTACAATTTGGGTTTTTATTTCATTTTTTATTTTATTTATTTATTTGGGCTATTTACTGTAATTAGGAGCTGGAAGCGCGCTACTGGGAAAGGAGGCGGCAATGGCTTGCACTGTGGCTATAGAAGATACCATTACTGATCATTACAATTGGTGCGTACAAGTTTGCATTTTGCTCAAAATCTCTTGTCTAAATTTGAGAGGTATCTACTTTTTCTTGTTTCCCCTGTTTTTCCAATGTCGGGATTCTGCGTCTCTATTTCATCTTACCCATTTATCTGGGCTTATTCCAGCGAATTTTTGGGGGGGGGGCTCGAGGGGCGAGTCGTTTTACGGGGGGAGGCGAAAAGTTTTCAACATTTTTCTAAAAACATGCTAAAAATTGCGCTGTATTTATCGTAGTCGCCAAAAAATAAGCGGATTTAGTACTTCAATATATAGGCAAAAATCGACTAAAAATCTCCGGCGACGCCGGAAAATTTTCGAAAATTTGGCCTTCTGAGCGATTTTTTCAGGGCAAAAGTACCAAAAGGGGCACCCACTTTTCTGTGGGGAATTTTTAGGGAGGGATGGTGTTTATGGGGAGAGGCCCCCGCCCCCCACCCCGGTAGATTAAGCCCAGTTTGATAATCCAAATGCAATAATGCAGAAAGTGGTTGTTTCTAAATCTGTAGCCGTCTCAAAGCATTTTACATGACGGATGTTTGTGAGAGACCTTTTTTAACTAATTTTTCTTAAATATATTTCTGTCTTAAAAAGCATGAAATTTCCGTCTTTACTGTTGTAGTTTGCTTTTAGTCAAATTCAGGAACTATTAGAAGATGATCCTGAGGCTAATGCTGAATTACTAGACGTGAGTTTTTAAGTTTAGTTTGGCTGTAACTGTGGTCAGCGAGCGAACGCACCTAATGGCTGTTTCTTTCGAAAGGGATTACAACCTCTCAAGCTTGGGTTTGGGTAACCCCCAATATTCTGACCTCCCCAAGAATCCAAAAGTGTCCGGAAGAGTAGAGTTTGTTAGGTAAATTTAAAAAAATTTCCCCGGCCTCGCTGGGAGTTTTTATGTTTTTTAGCACTTTTAAGCTTAAATTATAATTTAAAGGTGTTCAAGCTCAGCAGTAAAAATAGCTGTGGTTTGACATTTTTCGAAACAATCTACTCCTTGAAAATCGGCCCCTCCCCCTCGTATTTTCCCTATCCAAAATTTTAGAATTATATCGATTGCTGATGTTCTAATCATTTTGTTTTGTTGTCGCCTTGTGAGACAAGTCTTTGCAGTGTTGCAGTTTGATTTGTTATTTTGTAATTTGTTAAATATTTGTGTATTTTCTGTTTATTTTAGACGATTAAAAAGTTTCGTGATGATGAAATGGAGCATCATGATACTGGGCTGGAACATGATGCAGAACAGGTGAGGTTAAGATTGTGCTATGGCCGTCAGGGTTGAGATAGTTCCTGTAAATTCCACCAAACATTAGAATAGACCTAATGTCTACCCAAGAATTAGCTGGGGACTTTGAATGATAAACAGACGAGTACATTAGCTAACCCTTTCCTAGTCTGCAGCTATTGGCAATCTTTGATACAATCTAATGTTGTCGACCAGCCGGCCGGTCACAATAAGCCAACCGGTACAAGCTTTGCACTATTTTTTGTTGATTTCACAAGTTTTTGATGCTAAATGATAGTACAGTAATACTTCTATTATCAGTTCAGTTTAGTTATAATAGCAGTGGTCTCACGCTTCCTACTTTTCCTACTTTTTCTTCACCTCCTACTTTTTTCCTACTTTTAGCTGAAATTCCTACTTTTTCCTACTTTTCTGCAGGAACTCAAAATTTTCGTTAGAAAAATCGTTAAATTCACAAAGATTGCAAATTTAATTAAAAAGTTTGAACTACAGGAAGTTCTCTGGAAAAAGTTTGCACCTGCGGCGCGTTTGGTTTTTGAGGTTCTATTTGAAGACTCGTTTACCTATACCTTTGACCTGAAGTTCTTGCACCATTGCTTGATGATACTATGTATACTCTTTCAAATTCAGTCGCATAATACAGCCACTATGTTTACAGTTTTGCATGTGCGTGAATTTTGTTTTTGTATTCAAATCTTTGATTAGTTTATTTATGAATTTTTGCTGTGCTTTAGCACAGTTTTTGTACCGTAATTATTCATTACTTTGTGCTGAATTGTTGGATCTTTTGCGCTTTCCCCCCAGCCCTAACTTTTGATTTTTTTGACCAATAACTTTGAAATTTGGTGTGGGTACTGGAGGCTGATGAATTTATTCAAAAATTAAAAAATTTTAAGTTTTTTAAAAATTTCAAAAAATTTAAAATTTTAGTTTGGTGAGGGGGGACCAAGGGGAACCAAACCTTACATGTTAAGCTTACAAGTTTAGCTTATACTCAGCCAACGAAAAGCTGAAACGAAAAACGGACTTCAGATTCGTACTCAGCGCCCCAGAAAACCCCTGTATGCAAGTTTTCAGCAAAATTTTTATCAAAACATTTTTTGGTTCCCCATGGTCTCCCTTACCAAACTAAAATTTTAAATTTTTAAAAATTTAAAAATTTTAAATTTTTTAATTTTTGAATTCATTAGCCTCCAGTATGCACCCACACCAAATTTCAAAGTTATTGGTCAAAAATATCAAAAGTTAGGGCTTGGGGGGAAAGCGCAAAAGATCCGAATTGTCTAGGTATATAATTTAAATCGTGCACTTTGCAAAAGTCAAACTTACTTCATTTAAAATAACAGATTCAAACATTTCGTAGCTGTTTTTTAGTGATTTTTAAAAATGCTTCAACTTCTGGGAGGTTCGGACCTCCTTGTGTCTTTTTCCGAAATATTTTTTTACATGATTAGCGCTCCAGTGTTTCTATTCGCATTACAAGTCACTGCCTGTTTACTTTCGTTTCTGGTACCAAAGCTGCCAGGAATACGCTCTGTCTTTAAAAATTGTAAACGCGGCAAAATCGTGAAAAGTAAATTTTCAGAAAAATCAGTTTTTCTTAGAAGCACACACTGAATGCACAGGTGCGATTTTGGAAAAGTCCCTGATGCAAACTTGGTAAGAATAAAGTATATACGCTGGCTATTTTTTTTCTTGTTTAATAATTTTGTATGCAACAATTCTAATGGATACTAATCCAGGCCGGCCCGCCCCCCTCCATGATTAGGGCCTGCCGGCCCCCCAGACTTCAGAAGTCAAGAGAAAAATTTTCAATTCAATTCAATTTTCAAAAAATTTCCGGCCTTTCCGGATTTTTTGTCTATTTTTTATCTATTTTAAGCTTAAATTTAGGTTTAAAAATAATCACATTATTAGCTCAGCAGCGAAAAGCTATTTTTAAGCATTTTTCGAAAAAATTTTTCTCCCCCCTCCCTAGACACAGAAATTTTTCCTAGGAAATAGCCAGGCAAATAATTAGCTACATTGGAAAATAATAACATGTGATAGCGAATATCGTAATCGTCTACTATGGCCACACCTAAATTTTTACTGGTTACTGATTTTGCCGTGTTCAGTACGTAAGCCGTAATAAAAATTCTGGAAGGATCTGAGTAGCATCTTGTAAGAATTGTTGAACTGGCGGATTCATTCATAGTAGTATAACCCCCCCCCTTCACCCCCCGTTGCTCATATGTTTACGTGTTAAAGCAAAATGATCAATAAAATGTCTTTGTTGTGAGTCATTAAATAATTCATAATTTTGATTGCTCGGCTTGTAGCGCGGGCCCTAAAAATCAATATTTGATGCAGTACTCATTTTGTCATAAAAACCAACTCTAGCTAATACTGACGTCACAATTCCGCGAATTTATCTGCTGTCTAAAGAATGCTTGTGATTACGTAATAATAGCATCCTGTGCAGCCTTATTTCTGCTTACGTAATGAAGCAATTATAACTCATTCCCTACTTAACTCAAAACAAATTACATCACCAATTCCAGGAATTATCTCATTACAACTGAATGATTACGCAATCAGCTCCGCTGATTGCGCAATCATGCAGTGAAAGCATAACTTCAATCACCTTTCCCGCCGCCCCGCCGCCCTGTATCATTTAGCAAAAAATCATATATCGTTTCCATTTGATGCACTGCTATGTCTTTTTGCACATTATAATACTGCAGGGGTTTTTATCGCAAACTCATTTTGGAAACAGCTGCTTTAAAACAGCTTTCAGAAAAATCTATAAAAGCTAGGCTTGCGGCGGCTTCACCCATTGTCTGTCTTTGTTTGCTCCATATAAGGTGCTGCCTATTGGTTTTCTCTTTTTAATTTGCTTTGCTTTAAATGCTGACGCTAGACAATCAACAGCAAACCTAGCTATTTCTGGGCTAGCTAATGATGACGTCATAATTCCGGGAATTTATACTGGAATAAACTAGATCAACTGTGTTACGCTGCCCGCAGCTGCAATCGCCGCAAAATTTAAGCAATTCTCAATCCATTTTTCAGTGAAATTAATGATAATATTCGTTAACGACGCTTTAGATTAAAGTTTCTATTGTGTAGTGCTTTTTTTGCCTACGCTGTTTTTTGTTCTAACGACGCTATGTTTGTCTCGTCAACAGCTGCTTTCGCAGCACTTTGCCACTGCCTTAGGAGCTCCCTGCTATGACTGGAAATTCACTTACGTAAGGGCGGATGTTGATGCCTTTTGCTTTTGCCTGTGAACGCACTGCTGACAAATTTATGACGGAGCTATTTATGTATTTTATGCTTCACATTTAATTACACAGCAACTTTTATTCCTTTCATTAAAACAAAACGCTAAATCCTGTTGTACGTGTCGTTACAAATTCTTTTTAGATGCCTTTCCTGAATCGTATGGCAGCTTCAAAGCTTGACTCTTATTCTGGATACTTATGTATAAACTCTATCAGCTTCGCAGTCCCATTGCGATTGTAAAGTAAGAATGAATTGTGTGCGTCCTTCAAACCAGGAAAACTCATGGTTCTACTAAACTCGCAGTGGCAGTGACTGGTTGGCACGCTGCCCGCAGGCGCAATCAGCTGCGCTGATTGCGCAAGCGTGCAGCGTACACTGCAGTTACATTTTTTCGCCCCGCCCCGCCGCCGTACTTTTCATGACTGTTCTTTTATTTTATTACTGAGAATCAGGTTTCATAACTGACAGAGTAAGACTTGTTCAGCACTTTGCGTGCTTTAACGACAGCACCTCGGGAAGGTTCTCTGTCACCGCTGTCATTGTTTTTCTTTTTTTATTTTTAAAACGCTACATTTACGACAAACAGCACTTACATTGCTAGACTAATAGATACCATTACAGATACAGGTTTACATTAAATACAATCTTCAAAGCAATAACAACGAATATGCCTCAATGACACAATGTCCCTATACAACGTAAGGCCAACAATAAGGTTAGCCTTACTTACATGTAATTAGTGTAAGTACTTACCCAAGCACGTAAGTATGTGCTTACCCAAGTACGTAAGTATTTACTTACCCAAGCACGTAAGTATTAGTCTTGTAAGTCTACGCTTACAGAAGAGTCAATTTAAACTCCTACACAAATTGGTAATACGACAAATACCTATGATGAAAGATTTTCAAATTCGCCATCATCTTCCACAGGCTCGTCGCTATTTGTGAGAACGTATTCATCTATACTTCTGTTCTTCTCAACAGCGATCTTATACGCATCCAATGGTTCCATACCCTTATCATCCACTAGTTCGTTCTTTTTATCAATTATCTCCTTTATAATGGGATCATTACCGAAAGCAATGAGCTCAGCAAATTTACTCAGCACCAGGCCGTTAATACTTCTTCTGATGCGTGGGATAAGATCATCAAAGGCTTCTCTTTCTGCTTCTTTGTTTGAGTAACCATCTTCTTCGTATTCCTTTGCTATCCGAGTTAAGCGCGACCTGTGTTTTGCTATGGCTTGTTCTTTCAAATCTTGCCAAAAATGTGACAATTTCTCTCTGCTAGCACTGCTATCATTGGTGTCAGTGCTGTCCTCAGTTTCATAATCTTCTCCGTCAGTTTCTGAAGTATTGTGTGCCCTCCGCTTGTGAGTGTACAAGCTTTGACGATGACGGTATGCTTTTGAACACTCCGAACACTCATACATGGTGAAGGAGAATTTACGGTAAGATGAGTTCACTATAACAGCACCCCTTTTTATTAATTTCTTTCCATCTACTTACGGTAAGCCTTACAACATACTGCGTCAGTACTTACCCATCCCTGACGTAAGTGACTTCGGCAAATCTTGTAAGTGGTTTACAAATACTTACGTAAATAAACCTTTTTGTTGGTGCTTTTGAGCAAAACTCATTTAGTAAACTAACGGACCGAGGTTCGCCACATAGACAGACCGTTTCACTGCGGCGC
>JASAND010004551.1:0-16773 GCA_030248195.1 Trissonchulus latispiculum
ACAGATATGGGAATCAAGCTCGCACATGTCAAATAGTCGAAACAATTTCCTGCATCATTTCCAAAGAACAAAGTTCAGCCTGTCAACGTTACCACGAAGCGAATCATTGGTTATGAAATTAGCCTTATTATTATGAAGCCTTGCCTTTCTGCTTTCGGCAAACAGCAAAATCGTTTATACTGTCCATTTCATAAATAATTGAGCAATGAACATAATTCATACCTGATCATAATATTTACACACGAAAGTAATAAAACATGACCGGCTTTTGCAAATTCCCAATATTTGAGCTGCTAAAACTGGAGCAATACTATTCCACCAAAACCGGGTTACTGCTGAAAACATGACCTGCCAATTTTAACCGCCGACATAGTATACAAAGGTTGAGCAGAAAATTAACGAGTCGCTCTAACTCCAGTTAAAATTGCACTTTGCAGATGCATTTAAATAATTTGTTGTTTTCAATGCCTGGCCGTCTCGTGTGCCGCTTTTTATTCAACTGTTTATATAAGTATTTTTGCATCAGTTTTACTCAGCGCTAGCTGTCGCTATTTATTTCTGTTGACTTAGTCTATTGCGTCTGTTAGAACTATCTGCAAGTCAACATCCACTGAGGCAAGCATCAATCTGGTCCTAAACATGTAACATTGTCAAAATCGTTGTCTTAACGTAATTTGTCAGTTAACTTATAAGGAAAGTAGCTAATACTTAATTTCATTCTTCGGAGACTTGATCAGTAGCCTTTCCCTTGCACTAGTCATTCTTATGGGACTTAAAGGGCGAATGAATGATACTCTCTTCTGCGGCTTCATCTTCCTATCTACTCCTATCTTCACTCCACAGTTTTATTCCAACATAGCAATTACGTCCACAAACAGTATATAAACAATACGACGTGTAAGCTTACAGGCAGAAAGTGTGCACAAACACATACGACAGGACATTATGCCAGATTTAGTTCCCTCCCACCCATTCTGTCAAATGTTTTTACAACTGTGAACATAAACAATCACAAAATTTCAAATGCACTTTATCTACAATTAAAGACAGCAGCTTCAGCTGATTCTCGCAAAGAAACGCAACAGAAACAAAAGGAAAAAGAGACATCTGCTACAAGTAGACAACAAAACAATGACGACAGTCAAAATAGTCCGAATGGCCTCCTATCGTTAGGTGGCCAGAAAGGCACGAGCACCCAGCACACCCGCCCCTGCGTCCGGCCCATCTGACCATTAATCCTCCTCTTCACTGTGACTTTCATTGCGGTCGTCTTGATTGAAGACACCCATGTCGCTGACCTACAAACAGGTTACAATACAATGTTAGTTAGGACATAGTCTAGCATTAGAAAGTTTGTTAGGTGAACTAGCGGAGACCCGTTCTCACTGAATACAAAAAGTGGTGTACATCCCGTTAACTCTGGAACTGGTCTCCTGGAACTCATGTTAACGTATGATTGCAACCAACAGGGTTGGCTGTGCTACATTTAGTAGCGTGCTGGCTGGATGGAAAGCCCGTATCCGAAGGACAATCGGTTAGGATAATTCAGGTAATTCAGGTAGGATTTCAGGGAAACTTAAAAAAGAGTAGAGAAAATAATCAGACAAGCATGCTACACCTTCTTTCTTTGGTCTAGCTACTGCGCTCTGAATGTCTATATTATCTTTCCCCCCTTGACTAGACTTTCAATGTGATTGCTTTTGGGAGAAGACAGTCCTAATGCACACATATATAGTGACTGTACAGTTAGACAACAGAAGTAACGCAATTCCACACATGCATAAATCTGAACAACAGTTCGGTCATATACGTACTTGCTAAGACCTTTCTGCTAGCTGTTGGCACCAAAACTACACATGCATCGAACAACAGAAGGCGCAATATTCTGCACACATGCACAATACAGTGCTACGCCAAAGTCACGTGGTTGTATGCAAATCAGGAAAAGAAGTCAGGCTAAGCTCGCCACCTTGGCGTTTACATGTGAGTATTTGTTTTTGCGAACGCACATATCCAGAAAAGTGTGTCTGTCACCCCGCCACCCTAACAGAAGTTAACGTGTTAAAGCCCGCCACCCTTCGCCACCCTTCGCTCTCCTGCAGAGTCAGTTCAGTGTCAGACTGAAAATGTATGCCTACAACAAAGCAAGTCCTTACCCCAGCAAAGCCAGTGCTTCCTTCCCTGTCAAATTGTCCGTGAGTGCAACGCCTTTGCGTTTAGCTGCTTCGGCTAGTCTGGAAAAAAATGTCACTACAATAACCTGGTATGAGAGGAACCAACAATAAACTGTTATAGATCAGAATTGATACATGAAATTGTAAACCAGAGCAAGCAGACTAGTAAACGAGTAGACAGATATAAACAAAGTTACACATGAAGGTAAAACTACAGCAAAGGACCAGGATGGAAAGGGTTCGGATACATAAACAATAGGCAGTATATGTCAACAAAGGGACTAACTCTGCCTGCTGAATTTTCCAGGCAACTCCTGCATCACTGTCTAATTGACTATTTACACAGGTATCCAAAAGCAGCAGCTCCTCGTCCGAAAGAGTGAGACTTTGATCTTTCGGCCAAGTTTGCGAACTGAGGAAGGAATAGCCTTGTGGGAGTGAGTCGTCATGTGTACTGGTCGCTCCTCCCTGTTGGCTGGCAGACGCTGAGCGGTGAGTTTCGTTTTCTTGAGACACGACGGGAAAAAGTTTTTTGTGTCGGGAAAAACCAAGTGCGGGAAAAAACCATCGGCGGGGAAAAACCCATCCGGATTTTCTGATGGAAGCAAACTATTTGTATGCCGAATTTCACATACGATTGACGAGTGAATAACGTATTATCGACAGTGCTAAGTTTTTGACAGCACGTACAGCACGTTGGAACCAGGAGAGTGCACCAACTAACACAGCTACAGTTTTCTCCACTAGGCCCACCTTAGAAGGGTCCTCCAATGACAAAAATTGGTCCTAGTTATAGGCCGTGCTGTACTTCAGCAGCACTCTGCTGCAGCGCAGATGCAAACAGATGCAAACAGATGCAAACTTTTCTGTCGGTGAAGGAAACTCATACGGCACGATTTGCAGTGTTAAGTCCAAATTTGTGGCTTAACGTGTTTATTATCGCGAGAAATACACGTTAATAACGGTTTTATGGACTTCTAGACTCAATAATGACCTTATTCTGGACTCAGAAACATGTTGGCAATCAAGTTTTCGAGTTTAAAAACAATGTCTAATGTTAAAATTACTTAATGATTTCATGTTTTTCGGTATTAGCAATGGCTGAAAATGCGATTTTTGGCATAAAAATAGAAAAATTTTTTGGGGGAGGTTTGGGGGGGTCGTGGGGGGGGTTTGGGGGGGTCTAAAAAGGGGGCCCCCGCCAAAATTCCGGGGACGGGGGGCCCCCACCCAAACCAAATACCCGTTACACCTATGCTGGGGGGGGGGCGATTCTGGGGGGGGGCGACCCAAGTCTGGGGGGGAAACGAAATTTGGGGGGGCCCCGGCCCCCCCTGTAGGAAAAAGCCAGGACCCCCCCAATCTCTGGGACCAAGACCCCCCACCCCCCCTAAATAAAAAATTGGAAGGTCACATTTTGATTTTGACACCGGGGACCGGAAATTTTGTAATTCCCCAGCGGGAGGGCGTGCAACAAACGAATTAAGGCACTGTTTGGCCGGCCGCAAGGCCTAGACCCCCACCCAGGACCAAAAAGGGTCAATTTAGGCAATTTTCAGCGAAAATCCAAAAATGGCGATAACTCGCCCAATTTTTTACCAAATTGGCCCAAACGCTGACAGTTTGTTCAGTTTTCGACGGCGGTTCTTTTGACGTATCACACGCCCCAGGGCACCCTCCCAATCTCTGAGAACAGGGGTACCCCCCAACCCCCCCCAAAATTCAAAAAATTGAAAGGTCAAATTTTGATTTTGGCCTCTGGGACCGGAAATTTTGTGATTCCCCAGCCGGAGGGCGTGCAACAAATCTTTTTTGGGCCGCATTGGCCCTCCGCAGGGCTGTTGCTCATTTACTCGAAAAAATTGGATTAGGTACACCTGTGTCCCCCCTTAACACACGCGACATTTGTTAACATGGAAATTTATAATTTTCCGATAAATCAATTCCCCTCCCGTACACCTAGGCCCCCCTAACACACCTATGCCCCCCTACTACACCGGAACGTAGCACGGCATCGTAGGGGGAGGGGGTAGCCGCATAGGTGTAACGGGGAGTTGGGTTGGGGGGCCCTCCCCCGCAATTTTGGGGGGCCCTTTTGAGACCCCCCAAACCCCCCCACGATCCCCCCCCCCAACCCTCCCACCACCCCCCCCCCCAAACCTCCCCAAAAAAAATTTTCTATTTTTATGTCAAAAATCGCATTTTCAGCCATTGCTAATGCCAAAAAACATTCAACTATGAAGTAATTTTGACATTACACAGGGGTTTTAAACTCGAAAACTTGATTGGCAACATGTTTCTACGTCCAAAATAAGCTCAATATTGAGCCAGAAAGTCCATAAAACCATTAAAAACGTGTATTTCTCGCAATAATAAACACTTTAAGCCAAAACTTTGGACTTTTTTGAAAAATTTTGCAGAATTTACTCTAAAAATACCCAATTTTTGGCCAATTTTTCGCGCCTTAGGCGCGACTACCTCCCCCCCCCCAGTGGGGGGGGCCGGGGGCCCCAAAAATTTTGGGGGGGGGGGTTTTGTAAAAATGGCTGGGGGGTTCCCCCCCAATTACACCTATGGGTAGCCGAATTTAGGGTGGGTGGGGTTTGCCGTTTTGAGGCTGGATGGGTTCCGAAAAAAAATCGAATTTGGGGGGGAAAAATTTTTTGGTTAAGTAAATTAAATTCAGTGGGGCGGGCGGAACTTCCTCTTCCCAGCCCCCCCCCCCCACCATAGTTTCCCTGGAACTTTGGGTCTGGGGGGGGTAAATCTTGGCCGACCTCCGAAATGTGATGGGGGGTACCCCCCCAACCCCCCCCCCCGAATTCGAACCTCAGAAATTTCGAAAAATTGCCAAAAAATGCAAAATTTTCTGTAATTTAGCCCTTTTTTCATCAAAATAAGGCTTGTTCTTAACGTTTTAGGCACTTTTGCACCGTTTTAAAGCGATTTTAGGTCAAAATTTTAGAAAAATTTTTCAAAAAATGACCATTTTTCGACCAAATTTAGCTAACTTTTTGGGTCCAAAAATCGTTGGGGGGGTTCGGGGGGGGGGTAGCCAAAAGTTGGGGGAGGGTAAGTCAAAAAATCTGGGGGGGGTAAATTTGGTCAAAAATTTTGGGGGGATTACCCCCCCCCCCCCCCCCCCCCCCAAAGGAAACTATGCCCCCAACGCCTACCCAATCTAACTGGCCGTCTTCCCCCCACCACAAAACAAACGGAACATTTGATCTATAACAAAGCTAAAACTTAGCTATACTTTCTCCTAACACCCATCGTATAGACATGACAAAGTATGTACTGTAAAACCAGAAACAAATAGATCGAGATAAACAATATATATACTAGCACCAGAGTGCCAAAATCATAACACTCAATCAAAAAACATACACGTAAATAATTACGGGCGGAGCCACACATTATTAACCGATAAAAACAAAATACAAAATGACAGACAGTAACGTCATGAAATCATAAAAATATAAAAAAATAAAACCAACATCTACACAATGGACATTCCATGCAGAATTAACACGGCACTCTTTTCCACTGTATTTCTCATAATGAAACCTTACAAAAAATTTTTTTACAAAGCGACACATGAGACAGCTGAACTAAAAGTGAAAACGGCACATGAGACAGTCAGGTTTCAATGTTGTCCACTACGCTGAAGTCCTAGGGGACGATTTAATCCATCATTTTCACTTTCCAAGATCATGTGGAATCGTATTCCACCTCACAAAGTTGGAAAGCACAGAGATTGCTAATATAGCTAGCCAGGCGAGACCTTAGACTTGTGTATTTACCTTTACCGTGTGTACCTTTCGGAAACGGTACGACTTTTGCGCAAACGGGTTTCGTAGCATTATGATAGTTGCGAACTGTCCCTGAAACTGTTTAAGCAAAAGGATTGAAACTAGCTCGGTAAGATCCAACAACCGCAATAATTCGTTTGATACTGGCAAACAATCAAGCCTTTACTTGCTAATTGTTTCGTCTGAGTAAACTGATGCTAAACTTTGAGCGAAGTTTGGATAACTTGGCAACAAATCGACGGTTAAAGAGCTGGTCATTTAATCCTTGCTTTCAAGATCATGCTAACCTGACTCGTCCTATAGGTTTAGGAAACTTGCACCACTTCAGAACAATAAATAAAGCCACAAATTCAGCACAACAATTGTTGGGTTAAAACCCTTCTAATCATAATTTTGCTAGCTAACAGGTTCTAGCCCATTTGATTCAGGTATCCACCGATTACGCCAAATCTCAGCATTAACTCCAATTTATGATCCTTACCCTGTAAACTCTATCTGCTCCTGGTTAATTTGCATTAGCCGAGTCAGTCTATTGCTAGAATACAGAGACTGAGTTGGGTCGGGTCGCAAAGACTGTGATCCAGAAACTAACACTTGGCGAAGAATCTGCCGCTGAGAAAGTGTTTAAAGGCTTAATTGATGCTCATAATTTTGGAAACAGGCTCATAATTATCCGTAAAAAGCCTAAACTAAACCCATAAAATTATCCGTCAAGCTCCACGTTAGGCAGTTAAGCAAGGAATATAACATTCTAAATTAACTGTTAACTCTAAATTAGACTTCGTTGAAATAATTCTGGTTCCTACGTGAACAGTTGGAAACCAAATATTATCCTGTACCCTTGTCATTGTCGTGTCTGTTTGAACCTACTATGTTGATCTTGACTTAGTAAACTTAGCGTTGTAGTTAGCAGAATTCTTATACTTTAGTATCTGTACCAGTTAAATATACTGTTGCAGTGTTGAAACAATAAACAGCATCTTTCAGGAAAGCTAATCATTTACTGATTTCCCCTATAGGTACGTGTCGTAACCATCGAGGGTGTAAGCCCGTTGCCCAGAAGAGTACTTTGATTCACCCCCAGAGTCTCATTTGCATAACCCAGACGAAAGAACAAATTTAGATTGCTGACTAGTTAAGGACTCAGTTTCCACAAAATTGGGACCCAGCTATCAACGTGTTAATACACTAACGACCTCACGAGAGGACCCCTCCCGGTCAGCTATTCGGTTCCTGGCATTAGGATACCACTCTGTCGGGAACTTGGATCTAAGTTCAGTGTAAGCTGGACGTGCTGACCAGTGTAAAAATAGGTACCAGTGCCAAACCACGAAATCAGTCCTAGCGTATATCTTATCCAAAAGGCGCAGCCCTATTGGTCAGATTAAGCCCTTTCTTTTTCAAATATTAAAGCGGGCAATGCGAAGATCTTGTGATCCTGATTTCATGTGATCTTGTGGTCTTTTTGATTTCATGTTTCGGTTCCTTTTTATCCGATTCCGTTCTTGTTGTTGTTCCTGAAATCATATTCCTTCTGTTCCTGTTCCTGTTCCTGTTCCAGGTTTTAGACGTCACCTTAAAATATCAAACTTTTTCATCAAGAAAAATGAGATGCATTTTGTTTTTTGTTTATTTCAATTAATTTTCAAACATCTAATGCATTATTTGCTTGCAACACATTTTCATGATTGTTTTTCTCTGAGTATCTCTCACTAATATGTGTGGGCGGTGTTTATATTTTTTTTTTTTTGTTTTCTTTCTCTTCCCACGGGGGGAGGGCGACAAACTGGTAGGTCCCTGGCAGGACTCATTTGCGGGGGGTCGGGGGCGCAGAGAATAACAAAATCCTGCGACTAACACCTATCTGGCGTGGTGTGGGGTGGTGTGGTGTTGTTGTTTTTTTTTGTTTTAGCTGTTGTTTTGTTTTTTTTTTCTATTGTTATAAGAAAAGTGTTTTGCTCTGTTTCCTCTTTTTTTTTTGAGAAATCTAGTCATCCCCATTTCTTCATCTCCGTCCATGTCGGTAAACCCTCCAACTTTTAGTTTTGGAGTTGTATAAATATACAATTAAACTATTAATGCTGTTGTTTTCGTTTTGCGGTTTGGGTTTTTTCTTTTTGTGGCGGTGCGGCGTGGTGTTGTCTGTGTACGGCAATCTGTTCATTTCTATGGTGGTATTCTAATGGTCGTGAGGGAGGTGGTGACTGCCTAGCCCACCAAGCCAGGTAAGGTTGGGGGGGGGCGAAAAATCATTTTAAAATTTTTTGTTTTTTTTTTAAATCTAAAACAAAATGATAATATTAACCCAATATCAATAAAGTGAGTAATGTTCAACAAAGATTACGAAATAACAAAATTGTGATAATAAAACAAAACAATTGAAAGTTTTCAAAACTTTAAAATTCTAAATTTTCAAATTCATATTTTTAACAGAAACTAAAAAATTAAAAACATTAATTTGAATTCCAGCTACTTTTAGAATTTTAGTTTCAAAATATATACCTATGTAGTATTGGTATTGCTCTATCATAGAAGCTTCCTGAGCATTCTTAGGGTCGGCCGGGCTAATTTTTCTCGTTCGGGCTGTGGCCAGCCAGCCAGCGCCCGGTCTGACGCACGAGGCCAGAGTCACCGTCAAACATTCCAAAACAAACAGTACAAAAAACTGTGCACTGTGCAACAAATAATAAATCTAACTTATAAGCAGGACTATAAAGTTCGGGTCGGACCTGCGGCAGTAACTTAGTCTGGCCGCAAGCATTATTCTTCTGGTCGGGCCATCCTAAGCCCAAGAACTAATACAGCAAGAGACCCGGTCACTGCTCGAGCGCGACCTTACCTAAAAGGGCTAAAACCATAAACCACTTTCTCATGATGAATTGAGGGAATATATTTTGGTCCAACTCCATTTCAGTTATTGGTTCAAATGAAGTCCACGCAAATTAAAAATGGTGTCTGCGACGACGAACAAAGTTTCATTTTGGACAATGGCACAAGTATTAGTGGAAACGGGCCTAGGGCTAGGCATATCTTCTTTTTAACTTACAGGCCGAGTCGAGGTAGACGATTTTTCTAACGGGCGGGCCGTGTACTTAGAGTAGAAATTTTCACCTTGCACGCTGGGCCTGAAAGTTCAAATCCGTGAAGGTCTAAACTTCCAGATAATAAAGACCTACTGATCTTTAAGCTGAAACGTAAACGCAGATTTTAAGGATTTAATGTACAAAATTCTTGCAGACTGATGCAGCATAGGTGCAGAACGTATACAAAGAACACATTGGCCACAGAAAACGAGCACTACATAAAACAAACGTGTCAACAACAAGTATAGTTACAGCTACCCTCATATTTAACTTTAAAGAAAAGAAGATTTTAAAGAAAGATTCTTTTGAAACAAAGAAAGAATCTTTCAAAATAAAGAAGGAGGAAAGAAAGTTAAGGTAAAGGTCAAGTGTAATTTAATCCCTCCCAGATACCGCTGTGTGCGTTTGTTGCACACCATGTCAATGCTTAAATGTGTCACCTGTCATTCAAACTTTTGACCTTTGCCTTAACTTTGGCTTATTGCAAGAAGAAAGGAAGAAATCTTATTCTGAAAGAAAGAAAGAAAATTCATTTTCAAATATTCTTTCAAGTTAAATAGGAGCGTAACTGCAACATTAAATTTCAGTTAAGTTTTTCATTTATTCTTTCTTTAATTTAAAATTAATCATCAAATATTACTGGCAATAAAAGCAACTACTCGTCGACCGTGACAGTTAACTGACAAAAACTTAATTTCAGATTGATTTCAAAAATTCTGCTTTTGCCAGACTAGTGGTAAAGAGTTGAACAAAGGTCAGTCTCAAGCAATAAGAGCGTATCAGTTGTCAGAATGTTATGAAAGCAACTAAATGACGGTTTCGTTTTTCTTGGAATTCAGAATTTTTTCTTTTAAATGTCATTTTTTAACTGAAATAAAATGTCAGCTATCTAAGTGAATTAACAGTCAACAGTTAATTAAAATAAAGTATGTTAAAGGTTGTTCTCTCAATGCGCTAAGGTGGGAAAAGAGAATCTGCGAATTCTTTCAAAATGTAAAAACAAGCTAATAAAAATTGTAGAAAAATGGAAATTTCAAAGGAATCCTAGTTGAAAAGGAGAAAGATGCACCATCAAAATTAGGGCGTTTCCGGTTGTGATGGAGAAAAGAGAGAATTCGGCTTTGATACAAGAGGACAATAAACACATATATTGCAATCACAAACATTTGGCAACTGCAACAAATCTTTGAAAGTCGTAGTAGCAAACAGTGTCATTCCGGAATTTGAGGTCCATTAATCCTTTCCTAAAAGAAAGGTTATCCAACTTTAGGCCTTGCGTTTCCTGTCATTATTATCATGTGAACCTGTTTTCGATTTTATGGCTGTTAAACTTGTGGTTTTGTTAAAAACTGTTGCTCTGATGTCACTACTAAAGGTCAGATAAATAAATGGATTAATTCCACTGTTCATTAAACCAATGAAGTTTGCAAAAATTTCACCCTTCTCACCACCGATGTGTTGTGTTGCCCAATAACCAACACAATAGCTAATATACACAAAAGAGATAACTCCAAACTGAATAGTTAGCATTCTTTCCTTCTTTAAAGTCGCAGAGTTAGTGACCATAAGACGTAGTCGAATCAAAATCATGGAATACAAGATCAGCACAGCCAGAGGCATTAGCATTGACACCGTTTGACTGTAAAACAAAGCCCAAGCTACACCATTGGGGTGCTTTCCATCACAAGACCAAGTATAGGTCAAACCATTTGGTACACGAAACAAGCAGCCAACTCCATGCCATAGCGAAATACTAAATGTAGACATTAAGAGACAAAATGTTATAATAATGACTACATGCTTTGTTTTAAAATGAAGAGAATATTTTTGCGGCATGAAAACGGCAATCGTTCTGTTTATGCAGATTCCTACTATCAGTTCTATAATATTCCAAATACAAAAACTGCTGATGATTCCAACAATGTAGATGTAAAATGGTGGTAACCGATCACCGAAGATCAGTTCAGCATCGATAAAAGTAATCTGTTGACACAGATAGATGCAATCGAAGACACCCAAAACTAGAGCCAGCTTATAAAATGGATTATTGTACTGATCATTTCCATGTTTGAAGAGAACGTAACAAACTTTCAAATAAACTGCAAGGCAGAACAGTGCAATGAAAGAGGCTATCACGTTGTACCCAAGGATATAATTAAAATCAATTTCGGACGAATTATTCATATTTCAATGATTAAATTTGGCTAAACAAAAAACAGTGACCAAAGCAGTTATGACTACTTCATTTAGCAGAACTAAAGAAACAACAAGAAACGGTCAGAGGCGATGCAAGCAAAGTTATCAAATCAAGAAACAGTTTATTCATTCAGTTCAATGCTGTGGCTTCTGTAAAATTTGTGGGGATGAACTGACTTACAGACTCTTTTACACATAGTTAGTCTTCAAGTCGCGCCCAATTGGCCAGGTTAAAACTAATTGCAGAACGAAGGAAAGGCCTGACGGAGTATTCTGATGGGAGATCACGATATGGGTTTGGCCAATGTCATAGAGCACAGTATCGAAACTACATCGGATCGGATCAACCGATAAAGCAACAACACTACCGCGAGCCCGAATCTCGGAAGAAGACAATCGAAGAAAATATTCAGAGCATTCTAGTCCGAGTACTAGACTATGAGCTTAGCCCATAGTTATCGTAAAGAAGAACGATGGTAGTGACTGGCAAATATCCATGGCGGAGAAGGACTAAGAGAAACCGCCTTTGTTTGCCAAAACGGTCTCTACCGGTTCAACGTCATGCCGTTTGGACTGTGTAATGCGGCAGCGACGGATGATGTAGTTTGTTCTTAGTGGTTTGACTAACAGCATCTATTTAGTCTATATTTATGACATCATCATCTTTTCAGAAGCATTCGAGGAACATTTAGTTAGGCTTCGCGAGGTCCTAGAGCGGTTGAGGACAGCAGATCTCAAGCTCAAGGGTACGAAATGCTCCTTTTGCCAATTACAGGTTGTATACCTCAGAGATTTGGTAAGTACCAAAGGTGTTCCTGCCAAAACCGAAGCTATCAGTAAGTTGCCCGATCGGAGGAGTGCTAAAGAGGTGCGAAGTTTTCTTGGCCTCGCGTCCTGTTATCGTCATTTCATTTCGAACTTGTCGCACACGACTGAGCCTTCTCCAGGCTTCTCCGAAAGAACAGTCCATGCAGGTGGAGTAGTGATTGTCCGAAAGCGTTCGAAACAGTCAAGAGGGTGGTGACTGGCGAGCCTCTGTTACACAAAAAGGATTTTTCGCAGATGCTTCGGACAGCGGCTTTGGGGCGTTATTGTCCCAACTGAGGGAAGGCGAGGAAGTAGTTATATGCTATGCCAGTAGAGGTTTGCGTCAGCGAGCAAAATTATTCCACCATAGAGAAGGGAGCACTACCTTTTTCATAGTAGTCGAACAAATCTCCTGTAGGCTCAAAACTGTCCTTACAAGGTCATTTCTTAATGATTTGCATTTACATTTTTGTTATAAAATTATATTCCCCATTAAATTATACTCTCCATAAGTTTTACATTTTTGTTATTAGTTGTTTAGCAAATTAACAAACAAAAAACAGTAAGACTCTTCAACTGGAATTCAGTTTATGGATTACTTTTCATGTTCAAAGTTGAATTTAAATTAAATTCAGACGGACTAAGTTTAAAATAAATCAAACTGACATTAATCTCAGAAACAGTTGGATGCAACATTGCGACAAAGGTAATACAGACTTTAATTTAATTTGATTTCCACATTTATACGGAGCAAATCTGCCGTGAAAAACTGATTTCTGGTTTGCGTTTAAATTTAGCTTCTTCCTCTTTTATTTAGTTTAACCTGAATTCCATGAAAGCAGTTGAAGATAAAACCCTTTTTTAGTTTAAACTCCTAGAACTCCTAGTGAACTCCTAATATTAAAACTATAAAATTTGTAGGAAGAGAAATGCTAAGGTCATTATAAGAAGTGACTTTATTATTATCATTATCTCTTTTTCATTCTGCAGTCAGTGTCAACCTGCCCCGTTGGGTGCCGCTTCCAGACTAATAAACTGTAAAAGAGTCATTAACCCAGGTCCTTCCCACAAAATTTACAAAAGCCCTTACTGTATAATGTCGTTAAAACCTCATCACAGTTACACCACACAGTAGAACTACCCTCGCTTCATCGTAGGTTACAAATTTATAATTATCTTCGTAGCTGAAGGGATACTCAACCGTTTGAACTCATTATTTCAGATTGTAACAATTAAACTTTGGAGACAACCTTTGTACACAAGGCTGAATTTATAAAGCGTCTGTGAAATAAGAACAAGTACTAACTTAGTCTAACGAAGCAAAACATGACCCTATCCATTACACAATTAGTCTATTGAAAATTAGCAAAAGCTGTTCACTTTCCCAGTTCTGTATAGTCAAGAATAACATGGAATTTTAATTGAAATAAAGTTTAGGGAAATTCAATTGCCTTATCTGAGGTTCAGTGCGCACTTCAGTCCTGGTTAGTTTAATTGCCTAAGCTGGACATGGGAAAATGTTCTTCAGTGATGCAAGCAAGGCGACATGATTTGCTCCTTGATTAAAAATGCCGAGGAAGTAATACCAAGTTATCCCCTAAACGGGAGAATATTCCGCAATGGAGCCAAAATACGCACTTTTTACCATAAATAGTCAAGCATCTCTAATGAAATGTATTTGTATTGGTTAAGTCTAGATTTCTGATTTTTTTGTCAAATCAGAATTGAATTACAGAATTCATCTTAAAGACATAATTTTTTCTTGGAAATTTGATCGAAACGTTCAAGTTGCTGGACGTGAGGCGAACTGGCCTTTAAGGTCACTTACTGGTAACTTCGCCTCACTGGCCGTATACAGAATACAGAGTCTAATTTGGATAAATAATAAGGTCGTTCTGCTCGGAATGAAACAGCTGTAATCAGGAAGTTCTGGATTTTAATTTGAAATACGGAAAACCCTTTCTTCTGCACATTAAATGCTTTAAAATAATCTAAAACATTTTACACAAACAGAGAAACCCAGCTGCAAAACATTGATTTGCTCAGCTTTGGTAACCCGCTAGCTCCCCCTCATGACCAAAATAGAGACTAACCATAAAAAATATAGTGGTTTGCCATATAGAACTCCAAAACTGTATGTTACATCACGTCTATATATAGCCCGCGGCAATAAATCCGCCTCCGGTCGGAGTATCACTTTCTCACTGTTCTATTACCGGTTTTCCTACATCTTTCAATAAAAGAAGCAACTGCTAAAGTACTTGGGAGCATTGGAACAACGATAAGATTATGAAAAACAATCATTCTTTTCTGCAAAAGATTAAATGTTGTCTTTTGTTGATGTTGATATTGATTAAATGTAAACTTTACTGTCATGTCATCTATTGTTAAAGTTCACTTAAGTTTTCTGCTGTAATTGCTTTCAGACGAGTTTAAAAGAATTTGCTAAAACTCAACCATGTTCAATGATATTATCTGCATAACTAATTTTATATATTTTGGCATTAATTTCATCTTTAGCTTTCAAGCAAACAACAATGACTGTACATTAACTGGCCAAGCTAGTAGTACGTAAGATTTTTTCTTGCTGTAAACTGCTTTTCAGTTTCAGCTGTTCTTCTGGCTAAAGCAAAAGTTTATTGGACGATCTTGATGCATAAAGCAGAAAGGTTTATCCTGACTGGAGGTGACTGCAGTCAGTGAACCTTACTTTGCAACAGGAATATTACAATTAAAGTCGAACCAAAACTATTACGTCAATCGCTTGACTGCAGTCACTGGTCTTTACTTCGATCACTAATCCTGATGCTAGGATCTGTAGTAAGTGATTTCGAGCTGTACTGTATATTTGCGTGCTTTGACTCAACTCTACTATTAATTTCACAAAAATCTGCAAGTTTGTTCTTAAAGAATGGTCAGCTGACATCAAATGTTGTAAGAGTCTATCAATACAGAACAATCCTGTTTCTTATCATCATATTTGTACCTTTATGAATTGCTTTACTTTGTGAGTTATGCGTCTATTAAAAGATTCTGAGTACACCATTATAGCGAGATTACGCGGATGAGACCTATGAAAATCTTATGAGCTGAATTCCAGGAAAATTTAAAAACCTTAGCCAAGGCGGCCTGATTCCTACCGAGTTAGCCGGCTTTCGTGGAAACATCTGCGCCTTAGTTCTTGCGAGCAAGATTCCAACTCGGTTGGAAGCGGGTCTCTGTCCCCGCGTCGAGCCTGTAATGGGCCGGGCAGGGCCCGGTTGTTTGTTGGAGAGTTAGACCCGACCCGGGCACGGTCAGCCGCGAAGGCCCGGCCCGAGCCGAGCCTGCCGGGCCTTGGAGGTCCGGCAATGTCCGGTTGGGCCTGATTTTAAACGTATTTATTTTACCTTTAATTCTGGGCTGACTGATTTCCAGTGAAATCAGCTAATTTTCCTGGAAACATTTTTCATCAAAGACTGGAGAGCAAAATTCTAACAAAGTCAGCTCATTTTCGTGGAATGATTTTATGCTTTGTCCCAGCTAGGTTGGTTCCACGGAATCTCGCTATAATGGTGTACTCAATATCTTTTGATAGACGCATTACAGCAAATCTGAAATTGAGTTGCAAGGATAATTTGCACCATTCCACACCAGTGTTTACACGCTTTCGTGAAAAGACACCCACCCGTTTTGCATTCCGTGCGTGGAACCAAGGTAGCAGGGCAAACTGAAGTGTCCTGCTTCAATGGGCACCAAGAATTTTAATGCTTTCTTGACTCTATGTTAATGTATGGTTAAGTCCAAGAGAAAAAGTTGCAAGTCTACTTTGAATACAAATAACTGAAATCTTCTGGTATGATACATAAAAACAGAAATGCCCAGTATGTCACTGAAGTTGAAGTTGAAAAGTGAGAAGTTAATTTGTCAAAACCGATTACTAAATAAAAAGCGATTTAGTATACCACGTTGTCCATCGATACTTTCGAAAAATGAATGCGAAGCAGGAGCAGGTATGAGGTTCAAAACCTTCAGGTTTTGTTTCTGTATTCTGTGTACTTCAACATTCTTTGTTATTTTAGTTTTCATCAGACATGTAGTTGGAGGATAAGGAAAGAAGATCTCAATCAAAATTGAACGTGGGAAACTTTTTCTTTGTTTTCTAGACTGCGCTCTAATCAAACCCTCTCATTGACAGGAAGTGCACCAAAATGAGGTATGATTAAATTGCACGCATAGAAACTTGATAAGAAAATTTTGAATACAGCAATACTTTAATGAGCTAAAAATTTCATGTTTTCAAAACTAAAACTGAAACTAAAACTGGCATAGGATCTCAAACAAGTAGGACCAAAGGGTCATTATCTTGCCGCTGAACTTCATCCGTTTTACCAGATTTCTAAAAAATAAATAAGCAAGAATGTTGCAAAAACACACGTTTGTGAACTGTTTGCTTTGTGCGCAAGATCTTTCTATACCGCTTTATGGACGACTGTATGCCTATAGACAACAGTATGCAGGATTAGTAAAGAACTTGAACCAAGAAAGGCTATGGTTTTATATAATTTCTTTTGCTTAAAACTAAAAAATTGGGGACTAAAGGAGAAGGTTTAAAGAATATTGCAACAGAATATAAAATCGTCTGATGAGATATTCCGATAACCAATATACATAAAAAGATTCCTTTTTAATTTGCTACTTTTGATTGCTTGCCGTTTAGTT
>JASAND010004554.1:0-21553 GCA_030248195.1 Trissonchulus latispiculum
ACAAGATCTGGCCAGCCATGCGTCGGATCCCCAAAATAACACCACCAGTGGATTCCCCATGTCCAATGACCTTTGTATGCCAAATACCAGCCTTCCAGCTATCTCCAGTAGCTTGAACCAGGAACTGGTTCAACTTTGAACCAGTTGAACCAGATCTGGCCAGCCTTGGGTCGGATCCCCAAAATAACACCACCAGTGAATTCCCCATGCCCAATAACCTTTGTATGCCAAATACCAGCCTTCCAGCTATCTCCAGTAGCTTGAACCAGGAACTGGTTCAACGTTGAACCAGATGAACCAGATCTGGCCAGCCATGCGTCGGATCCCCAAAATAACACCACCAGTGGATTCCCCATGTCCAATAACCTTTGTATGCCAAATACCAGCCTTCCAGCTATCTCCAGTAGCTTGAACCAGGAACTGGTTCAACTTTGAACCAGATGAACCAGATCTGGCCAGCCATGCGTCGGATCCCCAAAATAACACCACCAGTGGATTCCCCATGTCCAATGACCTTTGTATGCCAAATATCAGCCTTCCAGCTATCTCCAGTAGCTTGAACCAGGAACTGGTTCAACGTTGAACCAGATGAACCAGGCGAGATACGGCGTCGACAGCATGCTCATCGTGTTCAGCGACCCCGATTTACTATATATGGGTACCATCCCAAGGCCGAAAAACGCTGTTTTATATGGTTTACAAACCATTTTCTTTGTTGACAGCTTGAACTTGGGGCTGGTTCACTGTTGAACCAGCTGAACCAGATGAACCAGGCGAGATACGGCGTCGGCAGTATGCTCATCGTGTTCAGCGACCCCGATTTACTATATATGGGTACCATCCCAAGGCCGAAAAACGCTATTTTAGACGACATTTTGACAATTTTCTGTGTTGCGACATAAAAAAATTTCTAAGTCCAAACGTCGATTTTTATATATTTTTCAATCTGTAATAATCGACCCAGAGCGAAATTCGGAAATCAAACATAAACTTGATCCCGACCCATCGCCTAGATAATAAAAAATTAGTATAGAAAAATTTTCCTATGGGCCGTTTGAAAAATCGCGTGCGCAAAAATCGCCCAAAAAAGTGGTCGATACAGAGAAAAAAACCCCACTTTTAAACTATCAAAAAGGATTTTTTTCAAAGTTCATTTTTTCCGGGCAAGTTTGGTATCATTCGAAAGCTCTTGGCCTGGAGATTTCCAAAAATGTAAACTTTAGCTCTCAATCCCCTACCGTTAATTAGTTATGGCTAATTAACTGTTTCCCAAATCCGCAAAGTGCCTTTATAGCTCATATTATGAGGGGCGCTCCGCGCACCCTCATGATATATATATTGCTGTAAATATACAAGATGTTAAAATTTTACTTATAATTTTTTAACGGAATAATTTTGTTAACTATAAAATTGTATACATGTGTTAAGCAAAACGCGCGTAAATTAGGAATTTTTAGGTAGTTACACACTTTTTTCTGAAAAATAGCAAAAAATTTGGGAGAGGTGTGTAACGTTACACATAAGCCGTCGGCGAAACAAAAACACTGCTCCCCACCCCCACTTTTTTCGCCTAGAAAAAGCCCAGACTTACTATAACTTAAAACTACACTTTTCCAGCCAAATAGATCAAAATACAAAACGTAAAGCCAAGTCAAGTTATTATTGCGTAAATATATATATACGTCCAAAATATAAAACCAACTTTGAAAATAAAACTCAGACGATAACATCTCAACCGGAAATTTTGAAAAAATATGGACAAAAACGTAAATTTTGCTTAAAAAGTTTGTAAATACCTAGACTTTTTTGAAGTCAGCCATAAAAAAGGAAATAAAAGGAATTTTGGGCAAAAAAAGGAAACAAAAGGAAGGTCTAGAAAAAAGGAAATAGAAGGAAAAAAGGAGCCGCAACAGGCCTGCTGTTATGTTAATTCATGTCCTAAGCTACCTACCTACACACAAAAATTTATATGTTTAACCGTTTACAGTACGTAAGTCTACAGCCAGCGTTCTATGGACTATGGTTACTGCATAGCACCACAGACAGCACCACACCGCGCTGCGACTGTGCTCATGGCGATCAATGATCCCGATAACCCTTCTATGCGCCCCACTAAAAATTTAAAAATTGTCCAAAAGTTACATTAACACAACACAAACACTACTCTCAGAAAAACCAAACATCACCGGCTGAAAATGCCAAGATCGTTCAGTTCTTGAGTCCAAAGAAACGCGTGCTTTTTCAAGCGTGACTTACACGGAAAAAAACAAACGGACCTAACTTGTCCGGAGGCGAAAATTTTCAAAGTTGGTAATTTTAATCAAAACATTTTGCTACTCGTCGCGTTCATTTCAACGATACCAAATTTGTCTAGTTTCGTTGAGTATTCAGCTGGAACGGTGCTTGAACGGGTCTCTAAGGGCCGCGTAGCGCCTTTTACACCCATATTATTATAGTAGGAGCGCTATCGCGATCACCTGTTTGTTACTAACCTATAATATGACAGCAATCCTCCCTGAAGAACGAACCATCTTTTCTGATAGCCTTTCAAATAGTTCGTCCACTTATAAATCCATCCCTTCATATCCCCTCCAGGCGGGTCAGAAGAAGTACTGGCCGTGGAGGACATTTATATACGTATATACTAACTATAAATAACAAGTTAACTTAAATGTGCAATATAAATGTATATAATACGTGTATAGTTAAGTAAGCATAGTTTTCCCTGGAACCGTGGGTCTGGGCGGGGGCTGTGAGTAAATTAGGGTAATTTGGTGATCGACTCCCGAAATCTAAGGGGAGAGCACTCTCGAACCCCTCATCACACTATTTGGACCTTGGAAATCTCAAAAAATGGCTTAAAATAAAAATGTTTCTGTGTATAGTAAAGGTTCGAAAAAATACACCGGCCGGGTCCGAAAAAATACACCCACCCTAAGTCGAGGTAGAAGCTACGGAGCCCAGCCAAACTGTGTCCCATAAAAGCGCAAGCTTATTTATATCCAGTCATGGTATGACCGTTTCCCCAAGGCCACGCACTCACGCAGGCTGAGGACTCAAAAATGGTATATACTATGAAAAAGTTGGTTTTCAACTTTTGGATCAGTTGGCAACTTTTTGGCTCTTGTTACACTAAAGCTATAGTAGCACCTATTGTTTTAACATAATACACATTACTTCTAAAGTCTGACCAAAAAATGTAGGGAGCGAAATTGTTTTGTTTATACTGAACTAACAGTACATTTTTGCTGCAGCAATGTATATCATAGGGGTCGCGGCAGCGACCCCTATAATATGTGTGAAAAGTGGCTGGAGACAGTGTAAAATAAGCTGCGCAGAAGCTGCGCAAAATCCTGCGCAGATCCCGCGCAGATTTCATGCGCAAATTGTAGAGCACATCGAGTTTAGTATGTCTGTGAAGTTTCAGCCCCGTATCACTTACCGTTAAAAAGTTGCGCCCCGGACCGGTTATGGCGGCGATGTTTTTTTTTTCCGGTTTCTCCTATTTGATGGTTGTATTGTACATAATGTTCGCCGCTTTCACGTGATCTGCAGCGGTGGGCCAACCTAAAGGGCTATGGGGTCTAGTAGTACCCTCTAAAGAATTTAAGAATCACAACTTTTTTTGCGCCGCAGCTGCGCCACAGCGCCGCAGTGGCGCCGCAAAGTCGGCTCATAGCGAAAAGTGACCATTTTTGTGGTCGTCGCTCAGGTCGAGCATTACGAGCTGGAGCTGATTTCTTTTTATATTCAGAAATTACATATATTGAACTAACTAACGGTCCAGGTTGCGTTTCTCTATCACTTCCCTAGCGACCACAGTGGCCCGTCAAAAATGGCAAAAATTCGAAAAATGAAAAATCGAAATTTCTCGCTATCTATTTAACTTTGAAAGCTCAAATCTTCCATACAATGGTTTTCTGGCACGGAGAATCGATTCCCGCAGTCAGTTTTACCGTCAGACCCACCCACCTTGCTGGACTGGTTCCACTTTGCCGTCAGGAGGGTCAAGTCGGAAACCGCTTCCTGGAGGTCCATAGTAGGCTTTACCTGGCCTCTTAAAACTTTGTCTATAGGGGTTTTCTGGTGCGCCCAGCTCATTCCCGGTGTCCTTTTTGCCGTAGGACTCATCCATCTTGCTGTGCAGGTTCCACTTTCCCGCGTCTGGAGGGTCATGTCGGAAACCGCTTCCTGGAGGTCCATAGTAGGCTCTACCTGGCCTCTCAAAACTTTGTCTATAGGGGTTTTCTGGTGTGCCCAGCTCATTCCCGGTATCCGTTTTGCCGTCCGACGTACCTATTTTGCTGGGCTGGTTCCACTTTGCCGTTTGAAGGGTCCGTTTGCGTGGGGGGTCAAGTGGTCGAAAATAAAATTTTTCAAAAGTGGTCAAATTTGGTACCAAATGAAAGCCCTAAGCGAGCTGAGCAACTTTTGTCATAGAACTGCATGCTCAAAGTGGCTGTAGAGTGCTGTGGTGGGGTGGGGTGGGGACTTAGGCGATTTTCGGTCAAACATGAAAGTTTTCAAAAGTGGTCAAATTTGGTACCAAATGAAAGCCCTAAGCGAGCTGAGCAACTTTTGTCATAGAACTGCATGCTCAAAGTGGCTGTAGAGTGCTGTGGTGGGGTGGGGTGGGGACTTAGGCGATTTTCGGTCAAAAATGAAAGTTTTCAAAAGTGGTCAAATTTGGTACCAAATGAAAGCCCTAAGCGAGCTGAGCAACTTTTGTCATAGAACTGCATGCTCAAAGTGGCTGTAGAGTGCTGTGGTGGGGTGAGGTGGGGACTTAGGCGATTTTCGGTCAAAAATGAAAGTTTTCAAAAGTGGTCAAATTTGGTATCAAATGAAAGCCCTAAGTGAGCTGAGCAACTTTTGACATGGAACCATCCACCAATATTTGCTGTGCCAAATAACGTCACGTGCCCATGAAACTTTTGTCTTTACTTCTTCAATCGGAATTTAAGGATATACCTATTTATATTTATTATATATTTAAAGGATATTTGAAGGATATATATACGATACAGCAACACACACACACATATTATCCTCTTTTGTGCGGAGCATTTTTGTTACTTGTATATATATATATTTTCTGAACCGTCATGGCACGAACTTTCTTTTGGTTGAAAAAAATTTTTTAAAAAATTAAAATTCATCAAAAGAAGCCGATTTTTTAAGTTTTGAAAGATCAGTAGAAGCCAGGAACTAGCCGTTCGGTGGAAAATTAGCCCATGTCCCAGACATTTTGAATCCCGAATATCAGCTGATTTCGTAAAAAATTGCGATAGTTATTCAATTTTTTCGATTTTCAATTAAAAATTCGTTGCGGATGCAATATACGTCGTGCCACAAAAACTTTATATCGATGGATTCAACTCAGATTAAACTTTATGATAATATTATTTTTACCCACTTTTGCTGGATTCGCATTGTCGAAATTTTGGGTCAAAAAGTGGTATTTTTCGAAAAAACTATTTTCAAATTTTGAAAAACCACATATATCACATGAAAGCTGACACGTAAGCGGTCCTAAAAATCCAATTAAAAATTTTTTGCATTGAGTGAGTCGCGAGTAATGGACAGTCAAAGTTGGAAAAGCGGCAAAGATCAAAGGATTTTGAAAATCGAAAAAATTGAAACTTTCTTAACATAAAAACTAATTATATATAATAAACTAATTACTATAAAAATAGCGCAATTTCTAGCATGTTTTTGAAAAAATGTTGAAAAATTCCTCCCCAAAATGACTCTTCCCCCGAGGGATCCCCAGAGAACCCCAAGAAAAATTCCCCAGAATAAGCCAAGACACACCTAGCTACTCAGGTATACCAGGTGTTTGGGTTTGGAGCGGAGTGGAGATCCAAACTTGGTTCGATTGTGCCTGGGTGGCTCAATCGGTAGAGCGTTGGCCTAGATCGCCAAAGGTTGTGGGTTCGATCCCCACCTCAGGCCCGAATTTTCGGGTCGGAGATGCTGTAGTGGCAGTTTCGTTTGTTCTTTCATTTGGCTTGGAGATCCAAAAAAGCAGAAAATTTACAAGACAACTGTATCCAAAACTGTACGTATCCAAACATTTCTGCTGAAAATGTTCCTTTTTTGAAGTAAAATCCAGCGAAAAAAATCAAAAATAACTAACATTGTCTTTTAGGTGTTTGCAACTGTTTATTGCTGAATTAAGCTTAATTAATTAAAATTAAGCATTTTCCCATTTTAGGAGGTCTGAGCCCGAATTGGAAGAGGAATAGTCGAGGACGGATAGGAGGGGTGTGGGCTGGCCTTTTCGTGGGGGAGTCTTACAGGGAGTAAACTGTAGCCCTGGTATATACATCTAAGCAGTTTGGGATAACTTTTCGCACTAACAGCAAAAAACCTAGAGAATCGATTCTCCGCCCCAAAAAACATTTATCTGCAAGATTTGAGAAGTCTATCTTGAAATATAAGCGAAAAAACTAAGTTCAAAGTCGGACCCAACATTCACCAAATTTGGCGGGCCACTGTGGCGCTGTGGCGCAACATATCAAAAATCCGACTTCAAACGTCATAATCCGGATATATGTCCTTATCAACCATATATAACTTGTCTGGTTTGTATTTGCACAAAGAGCTGGAAAGACGCTAATCCCAGGCATACTTTTGGCCATTTCGACGTTCTGAGCCGACTTTGTGGCGCCACTGTGGCGCTGCGGCGCACTGTGGCGCGGCGGCGACCACATATATCGAAAGTCAGTAACCTGTATATATTGATGATATACCGCAATAGGTGTCTGAACTTCGCTACATTCTGTGAAAGAGGCTACAAAATGGTGACATACGAGGGTAAAACGGAGACACCGGAAAAAAACATCAGCAAAAAACATAACATAAAACAAACAAAAAACATAAGCATACCAAAAACATTGGTATGGGCCAAAGCAGTCGACTTTGATAGTGTTTTGGTAAGCCTGTCATAGGGGTCGCGGTAGCGACCCCTATAATATGAGTCAAAATGCCCCAATGACTGCCTTCAGAGGCGCTGCGCAGAGGCTGCGCAGATTCCTGCGCAAATTTTGTGCGCAAAAGAAAGTCCGTGTCGAGTTTAGTATAATTGGAAAATTTCATCCGCCTAACACTTACCGTTAAAAAGTTGCACCCGCCGGCAGTTATGCCGGCGATGTTTTTTTCCGGTGTCTCCGTTTTACCCTCGTATGTCACCATTTTGTAGCCTCTTTCACAGAATGTAGCAAAGTTCAGACACCTATTGCGGTATATCATCAATATATATATAGGTTACTGACTTTCGATATATGTGGTTGCCGCCGCGCCACAGTGCGCCGCAGCGCCACAGTGGCGCCACAAAGTCGGCTCAGAAAGTCGAAATGGCCAAAAGTATGCCTGGGATTAGCTTCTTTCCAGCTCTTTGTGCAAATACAAACCAGACAAGTTATATATGGTTGATAAGGACATATATCCGGATTATGACGTTTGAAGTCGGATTCTTGATATGTTGCGCCACATCGCCACAGTGGCCCGCCAAAGTTGGTGAATGTTGGGTCCGACTTTGAACTTAGTTTTTCGCTTATTTTTCAAGATAGACTTCTCAAATCTTGCATATAAAGGTTTTTGGGACGGAGAATCGATTCCCGCTATCAGTTTTGCTGCCCGATTCACCAAATTTGTTGGGCTGGTTCCACTTGACCGTCTGAGGGGTCAGGTCGGTAACCGCTTCCGGGAGGTCCATAGTAGGCTTTACTTTGCCTCTCCAAACTTCGTCTATAGGGGTTTTCTGGTGCGCCCAGCTCATTCCCGGTGTCCGTTTTGCCGTCTGACCCACCCATCTTGCTGTGCTGGTTCCACATTGCCGTCTGGAGGGTCCGGTCGGTACCGACTTCCGGGAACACCATATAGGACTGTACATAGCCTCTCAAACCATTGTCTGTGTTAACCAAATCTGATGTTAACTTTCGTGACAATACATGTATATACGTGCGTAACCTGTGGAGCATCCTGTCATCCACCCTAAAACTACCCTGTCTCGTCGTGCTGACATTACGTGAGTGATATATAACCGAAATTCGCAACCACTTGCCTTCAGAATACTAATAATGCCAATATGAGTCTATTTGGTATGCACTCATATTGGTGCGTGTACAAACTTGTCTTCTGCACTTTCCAACCTCACCAGACTCATATTAGCATTTTACATGCTTGTCTTATTCTTAATTTACAACCGACAATATTTAGCATTTTACATGTTCCATGTTGACTCATATTCCTTTCTTTGCTCTTTAGGAGCATTTTTATTTCTTGTATATATACCCTAACCCTAGGGGCGACTTTTTTCGAAAATCAGAGACAAACTTCTTTGTTCGATTTTAATCGATCTCTCGATTCGATTTTTAAATTAGCGACCTTGATTTACCCTAGGGGAACTTCTCGCCCAAATCGGAGACAATAAAGGGGGACCAAGGCGAACAAATCGCCCCCTCATCTAAAGTGCCCCGATTTCTGGGGGGGGGCGCCCTCGAATGAGGTATAGTCTGTTTCTCTAGGACCTGCCGTTATGGAGAAGTTATAGTCGAGGAGGGTAAAAAAATAACGCCTGGGGAAATAAGGCTCCTACTTTTTCCCTATAAGCCCTAGAAAACTCTAGTATGGTGCAAATTGTAGTTTGGCATGCCGGCAATCCAGTGGGGTATATAGCGTTTCTGAATCATTCGTGCTGCCAGAGAAAAACACCTCCATCACTGTATTTTTTTACCCGCCGGATCGGGTAAAAAAAACACCGGCGGGTAAGAAAAAACACTACTAAAAGTGACCCTCGTTATTCTGCCGAGCACTAATTTAAGGTTGTTTCTATATTTTCGGCCATGCTAAACAACATGGTGCACTTTGTTTTCAGTAGAAAGCTGCTTATCTAACATAGCCAGGTACATTGATGCCAACACATGAAATGACCGGATATATAGCCGCATAAGCGGCTTAGACAGTTACAATTATACCAAAACACTCGCAAATGTCATGATTTATCATTATTTCAGTTATTTTTAGCATTAAATGGCAATTTCAATAAGTTTTTTGAGTTTTTGAAAAATTTGCCTATGAAGCATATATATGAAACCTGGCATGATGATGCAGCACATTTTCATCCTTAAATTATGAGTTATCTGAGGCCCTTAGGGTGTATTTTTTGAACCGGAATCACTAAACATGACGTGCTCTATCGTTTAGGACGATCAGAATTGCTCAGAACTGCATATGAGACAATTTTTAAAAATTGGGTGCTGTTATTTTTTTACCCGCCGAGGGTCAAAATTGGCTGGTAAGAAAAAAACATGTCAGTACCCAGCCTGGATAAAAGGTAGGACACCGCCGTCTATACCAGTCGATAGAGGGGTTCGACATATACACCTATGCAAAAGACTAGCTAAGTTTTCCTTACCGGTTTCTAGAAACAAGAAATAAAAATGCTTCTAAAGAGCAAAGAAAGGAATATGAGTCAACATGGAACATGTAAAATGCTAAATATTGTCGGTTGTAAATTAAGAATAAGACAAGCATGTAAAATGCTAATATGAGTCTGGTGAGGTTGGAAAGTGCAGAAGACAAGTTTGTACACGCACCAATATGAGTGCATACCAAATAGACTCATATTGGCATTATTAGTATTCTGAAGGCAAGTGGTTGCGAATTTCGGTTATATATCACTCACGTAATGTCAGCACAACGAGACAGGGCAGTTTTAGGGTGGATGACAGGATGCTCCACAGGTTACGCACGTATATACATGTATTGTCAAGAAAGTTAACATCAGATTTAACTTTGAGTCTCTGAATACATGAGTTATACAAACGCTTATTAAAAATGTTATATATATCCGTCCGTCGGCGCATTGTTGACTAACAGCGGTTTAACAGTTTCCTAAGGAGAAAAGTTGACAATGTTGACCATGGTTGGGATATCCATGTGACGTCAATAACGCTACTTATTCGTCTTAACTCCTGGGTAGAAATATATCCGTTAGAATTCCGCAATGGATGCATGCATTATTGCTTTTTGCGGCATGCCAGTATGAGTCTATTTGGCATGCACTCATATTGGTGCGTGTACAAACTTTTCTTCTGAACTTTCCAACCTCACCAGACTCATATTAGCATTTTACATGCTTGTCTTATTCTTAATTTACAACCGACAATATTTAGCATATTACATGTTCCATGTTGACTCATATTCCTTTCTTTGCTCTTTAGGAGCATTTTTATTTCTTGTTTATCCACTTTTTACATGTCGTTGACATAAAAGTGTTAAAGAATCATTAAGCATTATATATGCATTAAATACTCTGACTCACGTGTGTGGTTCTATGGCAAATTGGCTCAGTTCCACCCTGACACCCCTCACACATGACCGCTCCACAGCAAGTTAGGGTAAGTGGTTCTATGATAGAAGCTTAGTTTTCCTCCCACCCCTGCCCCACCACAGCACTCTACAGCCACTGTTTATGAGAAAAGTTGCTCAGCTCATATGAGGCTTTCATTTGGTACCAAATTTGTGACCACTTTTGAAAATTTTCATTTTCGACCCAAAATCGCCTAAGACCCCCATCCATACCCCAGCACAGCACTCTATAGCCACTTTGAGCATGCACTTTTATGAGAAAAGGTGCTCAGCTCACTTGTGGCTTTCATTTGGTACCAAATTTGACCACTTTTGAAAATTTTCATTTTCGACCCAAAATCGGCTAAGACCCCACCCCACCTCACCACAGCACTCTACAGCCACTTTGAGCATGCAGTTCTATGACAAAAGTTGCTCAGCTCGCTTAGGGCTTTCATTTGATACCAAATTTGACTACTTTTGAAAATTTTCATTTTTGACCACATGACCTCCCACCTACCTGACGCTCCAGATGGCAAAGTGGAACCAGCTCAGCACGATGGGTGGGTGCGACGGCAAAAGAGAAGCCAGGAATGAGCTGGGCGCACCAGAAAACCCCTATAGACAAAGTTTTGAGAGGCTAAGTACAGTCCTATATGGTGTTCCCGGAAGTCGGTACTGACCGGACCCTCCAGACGACCACTTTTGAAAATTTTCATTTTTGACCACATGACCTCCCACCTACCTGACGCTCCAGATGGCAAAGTGGAACCAGCCCAGCAAGATGGGTGGGTCGGACGGCAAAATGGAGACCGGGAATAAGCTGGGCGCACCAGAAAACCCCTATAGACAAAGTTTTGAGAGGCCAAGTAAAGCCTACTATGGACCTCCCGGGAGCGGTTACCGACCTGACCCCTCAGACGGTCAAGTGGAACCAGTCCAGTAAATTGGGTGAATCAGGCAGCAAAACTGATAGCGGGAATCGATTCTCCGTCCCAAAAAAACCTTTACATTCAAGATTTGAGAAGTCTATCTTGAAAAATAAGCGAAAAAACTAAGTTCAAAGTCGGACCCAACATTCACCAACTTTGGCGGGCCACTGTGGCGATGTGGCGCAACATATCAAAAATCCGACTTCAAACGTCATAATCCGGATATACGTATGTCCTTATCAACCATATATAACTTGTCTGGTTTGTATTTGCAGAAAGAGCTGGAAAGAAGCTAATCCCAGGCATACTTTTGGCCATCTCGACGTTCTGAGCCGACTTTGTGGCGCCACTGTGGCGCTGCGGCGCACTGTGGCGCGGCGGCGACCACATATATCGAAAGTCAGTAACCTATACATATTGATGATATACCGCAATAGGTGTCTGAACTTCGCTACATTCTGTGAAAGAGGCTACAAAAATGGTGACATACGAGACACCGGAAAAAAAACATCGCCGGCATAACTACCGGCAGGTGCAACTTTTTTAACGGTAAGTGTTAGGGGGATGAAATTTTCCAATTATACTAAACTCGACACGGACTTTCTTTTGCGCACAAAATTTGCGCAGGATTTGCGCAGGAATCTGCGCAGCCTCTGCGCAGCGCCTCTGAAGGCAGTCATTGGGGCGTTTTGACTCATATTATAGGGGTCGCTACCGCGACCCCTATGACAGGCTTACCAAAACTTCGGAATTCTTAGGTTTTGGAGGTGGTTTGAAGAGGTCAACTTCGAAACACTATCAAAGTCGACTGCTTTGGCCCATACCAATGTTTTTGGTATGCTTTTGTTGTATATATAAAGATCGCCCTTTAATTTGCGCTATACTAGGTCTCTCTACCTGCTATATTGAGTTCTCCGTGGAGGTGTTTTTTTCTTACCCCTCTTTGTCGGTGTTTTTTACCCTCCCCGACTATATAGCTTTCCGTGTCGGGAAAAAACCCAATGCGGGAAAAAACCCATCGGCGGGGAAAACCCACCCGGATTTTTTGCTGGAAGCGTGCTAGAACAATTTTGACGGTGCCATTCGAAAGAGCGGGTTGTTCTTAGTAGGTCTAAATCGAAAGATGCCAACAATTTTGGAAAATTTCAGAAAAAATTGAATTTTGAAAATTTTGTATGTTTAGCACGTTTTGGCATATATAGGCATGGCATAGGCAAATTTTGGAAATTTTTAAAAATTGTTTACTTTCGGCAGTTGAAGCATCCTATGGTGTAGAAAACGCGTTTTTTTGTATTTAAAGCCAAACTAGTCCCATTTTAAGGGAAAATAAGCATTTTTGGCCAAAATTGAAATTTTGGCTTGAAATGGCACCATGTCCGATTTAGACCCCCTGGACCACACATAACAGAACGAACCCAGGTAAAACCTATACCAATTTAATTTATAGGCTCTATTAAACAAATGTATATATGTATTAGTGTGACCTTTCCTGCTAAAGGTTAGAAAAATATTCAATTTTGAAAAGTGGGTTTTTTCCCACGTGTGGGTTTTTTCCCCGCCAAGTCCAGGTCACCCCCAGGTCGCACCGGAGGGGTTAGAGCAGTGTGGCATATATCATCATGAAGCGCAACAGATGCCCTACACATACATACAATCCGCTTTGGTCTAGGTCTTTCCAGTAGGTCAGGGTGGCCAGGCAATCTTTGCCAAATTTCGGCACTTGGAAGGACCAAAATTTTCGAAAAAATTTGAAGGGAAGCAGCGGGAGCGACAATAACACTCTCCAGGGTTATTTTGGGCGCTCTTCAAGATAGGCTAATGAAATCCTATATAAATAGCTCATACCGGTAAGCCCACACTGGGGGTGGGTTTTTCCCGCATATTCCAGTGGGTTTTTCCCGCTTGACTACAGTGTTTTTTTGCTCAAAAACGCGTGAAATTACACACTTTTTTCTGGAAAATAGCAAAAAATTTTTGGCGACTGTGTAACGTTACACAGAAATTTTGGACAAGTTTTGCCAAATAGTGGGAAAGTTTTCCTATGCGCATTAATTTGTTTCCAGATAGTTATCGTTTCTGGGGGGCTTCGCCCCCCAGACCCCCTTTTACACCATTTCTTTTAGATTTTATTGTTGTGTTGTATACGCAAATAACTCGCTTTTTTTCTATATACTGAACAATCGAATGAGTTCGTCTTTAGTATATTTGTTCATTCATTCACTTCCCTTCAGAATTCAGATGAATTTGCGTTTTTAATTTTAATAAATTTTGATTCGTTCTATCAAGTCAAAATCATCCCAGCTAAATCTTGTTGCTGCTTTTCCTTTCTCTAGCTACGCAGTATATACGTATATACCTATGAATGCAGCTCGTTGCGTTATAGTTGCTTAATTTTTTAACGTTGTCTTGTTGATTTGGTGAAGCTTCACCAATTTTTGCTGTAAATTTGAGTTTTCAATTTTCACTTGTAAAGAAGTTGCTTCGAAAACACCGCGAAATAAGTATCCCATTACCAATATACTTATATTACATACGTGGTAAACAAAACGTGAGAAAATTAGAAATTTTTAGGTAGTTACACACTTTTTTCTGAAAAATAGCAAAAATTTTTGGCGAGGTGTGTAACATTACACATAAGCCGTCGGCGAAAAAAAAACACTGCTTGACTATATACTAGGGGGGAAAATGCCCTCGACGGGCAACCAACTTGGTAGAATAGGGAAAGACTTGAATGTTAAATACACGGTGCACAGTTACAACTGAGATTCTGCCGAAGCGGAAAAATGCCGTTTCTCAGCGACTAAAATCACAGAAACCAGCGTCGTGCGCCGAATAGGGAATCTACTCGGCGACTAAAATGAAAGAAACCAGCTTTGTGCGCCGAATATGGAATCTACCCGGCGACTAAAATGAAAGAAACCAGTTTTGTCGCCGAATAGGGAATTCCCTCCTTCCGCCCTATTCGCGCGAACTTCTCTTTTTTTGGAGGAAATATATAGGCAATTATTCTGTTGGGAGCTGGTAACGTAAGCATTACGCTCAATATGACATTTCACGTGCCGGTTGCGTGGTGACTAGGGGTGGCGCTAGATTAATTTATTTTTGAGCTACCTAATCCGTAAATATTTTACGCATACAACCGCTAGCAGGACCAACAGAAAGCAACAATAAGTATATATATATATATATATATATATATATATATATATATATATATATATATATATATATATATATATATATACATATATATATATCAGGGGCGCAGCCAGGGGGCATGCGGCCGCATGCCCCGTCAGGATTCGGAGGTAAAAAATATTCTCAATAAAAGAGAGCAAATAAAAAACAAAAAGTTCTGCGCCGTCACGCTAATTAAGTTTAAATAAAAACTGCATAAATTAATCAAAATTCAAAAAGTTTTAAAAAATTTCCTAAGTTTATATATACCTAATGCTTGTTCAACATCTAAACAAAACGACAGGATCTTCAAAAGCCTATTTGAAAAGGACTTTGCAAAAAAATGTTGGAGTTTTTGATGAAGTTTTCTTAAAGTGGTGATTCCTTTTGGGCACATATTGTTGATTGACGGTACAAATCAAGATGAAATTTTATGAAACTTTCCAAAATAAGTTTTTTTAGCATTCTAATACCCTCCGCGCAATCCCGCTTCAAAAATTCGACGTCTCCGTTCACTGTGGTTTTTGTCAATTTTTGACAGCTAGGCAGTTGCTGTACAGCCACGATTATATTCATTCGAAAGATCTTGTTGAGCTCTACATTTTTGCTCTTTGAAGTACCTTTCTAGCTTTTCGCTATCGTGAGATATAGTCGATTTTCCTATTTTGGCGTTGGAAACTTGTCATTTTTGCAGAAACCAAATAATGCGCCATTTCTTGAGCTACGAAAGCCGTAAAATTAAACTACGGGTGTCAATTTGAAGGTCTCGTCGAGACCGATTATCCGTGACATTATAATCTTCTAACTGCTACCCCATACGCTGCTATTAAAGAAAATGTAGTTTTGCAAAAACATGACCAAATTTTTTCCAGCGATTGTGGAGCCTTTACTGTGCAAGCTAAATGATTGCCACTTACTGGATGCGTTTTACACTAAAATACCCAGGGACCCTTTTTTAGTTGTCCCGATTGCTGCTTTCTAGCTAAAGTGGTCGCTTGCCAAAGTTTGGAAAAGTAGACAAAATCCAGGTTGCGCAACCATTTTAGCTAATTTCTTTATAATGAAGAGCGGTTTCATAATAACGAAAAAGGGTCCCCAGCTATTTGATAGTGGAATCGAATGATGTGGCCAATGCCTCACGAAAAATATTTACTTTAGTCCACAAAAAATCTGGAAAACTAAATTACTTCGAAAATACAGTAAAATAATTTCCAAAAAACTAAAGTTAGTTTTGTTGTATTCATTAGAAAGAGCAAATGTTAAGCTGCACTTTGATATAAAAATGGCTTCTTAACTCCAAGTAATGGTTGAGAAATAATGGTTCAAAGTTGATGTCTCCAAAAGGAATCGCCTTAAACACATCTCGCTCTTTCGAATGGTGCATCCAAAATCCAAATTGTTCTGTCAAACTTCCAACAACATATACGTATATATACAATCGGATGAGGTTTTCGACGCATTTGATTTTAAATCGCAGCTCTTCGCAATGATTCATGATAATTATCGTTTTAGATCGTTTGTCGATTTGTCGCTTAGTAAAGTATATATTAGTCTCGTCCAAAAAACGAAAAGTTTTCAAGGTTTCAGGACAATTTTTCTTAGCTAGACAAAAAATAAAATTCACTGGATACAAGGTCAGGGTATTTTTGACATCGCATTGACGAAATCGCCACCTCCCTGGATTTTTGCTTCCCCCCCCGGGATTTTTTGGGGCCCAAATTTTTGCCAAAATAGGCAAATTTTCAAAAAGTTTCCGGTTTCGTCGGAGATTTTTTCGTTAAGATGACTATTTTTAGCTTAAATCCTGACATTTTTGAGATTTCTAAGTGTAGAATACGCCAAAAAATATATACCAATTGTTAGCTCATTTCTGCAATAACTCTTCCCCCACGGGAAGCCCCCCCCCCCCGAAAAAACTCTAAAAAATACCCTGAAGGTGGACACAGTCCCATTTGCAATAACCCTATCTTGGTTGTTTTTCCCGCCGCGCAATATAATTTGCAAGTCAAAATTGCGTCATTTTACTACACTGTAACTTCATCATTAAAATATTGAGTTGAGGCTGATCATCCAAGCATTGACTGTTATTAGTCTTTTTAGATGTGTATATACACTACTGAATTTTTCACCATGGTGGTGGAGGGATAAAATGGGCCAAAAATGCTAAAAATGCAGTATAAATAGCATGTTTTCCACATATACTGCTATAACTGAGCTAAAAAGTGCTCAAAAATTAAGTTTTAGTAACAAAATAGACGATTTTTGATCAGAAAATTCCGACTGCGCCGGAAAATTTTTGAAAACTTTGACCAAAAATTTTAAAAATTTGGCGATTTCTAGGCTCCTTGGGGTGAGTGGGGGGGGAAGTCCAAAAAAGTGGGGTGGGGCCGAGTGGATGGGGGTGCCGAGTAGCGGGAACCCGAAGGGGAGGGCGCCCCTCAACGCTTCTACTAAAGTAAACCCTGTCAACCCGGGTTGAAACCCCAAGCCGGGTTGAGATTGGGTTGAATTAACCTGTGTTGAAAAAACAGGGTTGGGTTTAAAATTTGAGTTGAGTTAGAACCGAATTAACGCTGGAAAAGATGCTCAGCCCCAAAATACTTGATAACATTTGGGTTGAGCACCAGGGGTTTAGCCAACTCTAAAATTTTTGGGGTTGAACCCAAAAACGGGTTCAACCTGGGTTGAATTCATCCCAATTTTAATAACACTGGCCCCTGATTTGTCCTGATTTTATAATAAACTACGACAGAAAATGTCTCTCTCGGCCGTATCATTGCTTTGCTATATACATTGTTGTAAGTGCTTAAGAGTCTTGCCATAATGATGTGGATTGTGCTGGCAATAAACTAAACTAAAAAAACCGCAGCAAGCTCGAGACTGTAAAAATTATATAGGGCTGGAGAGCGTTGCAGGCTCGAACAATCTGAAGAAAATTGATGCGGACATGAACTAGACACCAAACTAGACACCAAATATATATATACATATAATATATATATATGTATGTTTAGTTTAATACGATAAAAACTGATATTTTTAGTCCGCTTTTCAGCATGATTGCTGCCGCCCAAAAGGGTCGAAAAAATTAAGCTTGCGAGGCGAAATTTTCAAAAAATTCTCAAGTTTTAGCTAATTTATGGACTTGTAAGCGCATTTTACGCTTTTAAGATAAACATTTAGGTTTATGTAGTTATACCTTAGTCTTGCTTGGCCTTCCCCTATTTTTGGTATATACATTCCTCCTTCAAAATCCGAAAAGAGCTCAATTTTTTGTTACCTCCCCAACAAATCCAGAGGGGTCGGACGAAAAGAGGAAGTTACCCCCCCCCCCCCCGTTGATATGCCCAAGTCCGCATGCCCCGTCACAAAGTCCTGGCTGCGCCACTAGTATATATATATATATATATATATATATATATATATATATATATATATATATATATATATATATATATATATATATATATATATATATATATATATATATATATACAGTTTAAACAATTTGTGGTCGACAGTCATTGTGCTAAAACATGCAATCAATCGCATTTCATTCTATATATATAATGTTTGATTGTGTAAATTCTCGACAAGATCAGAACGGAGCACACCTATACTACATACGTATATATATCAGCAACATTATCCAAATCGTTTATGCTCTCAATGTTTCTGATAGCACATCGAAGACAGCGGATTTATGTTTGTGAAAACCTTGACTTTAGTGCTTGATAAAACGGTTGTTTTGCAATCTGAAGCAATTCTGCCATTCTGAAGCTCTCTATCATTACTCAGCAAAGCAACAAATAATAGGCTTCAATGTTCGCGCGAATAGGGCGGAAGGAGGGAATTCCCTATTCGGCGACAAAGCTGGTTTCTTTCATTTTAGTCGCCGAGTAGATTCCATATTCGGCGCACAAAGCTGGTTTCTTTCATTTTAGTCGCCGAGTAGATTCCCTGTTCGGCGCACAACGCTGGTTTCTGTCATTTTAGTCGCTGAGAAACGGCATTTTTCCGCTTCAGCAGAATCTCAGTTGTAACTGTGCACCGTATATTTAACATTCAAGTCTTTCCCTATTCTACCAAGTTGGTTGCCCGTCGAGGGCATTTTCCCCCCTAGTTTCACTTATTTTTCCGCTGCAGAGTAAATCATGTCAGAGAAGTTGCATATATACACAATGTAAGCAAAGCTAGCTACCGTAAACAGGCTGGATGAAAAACGTTATAGTTTAACTGAATGTATAGTCAAGCGGGAAAAAAACCCACTTTTTTTCTTGGACCAGAACTTTCGACTGGTTTGGGTTAGCACGACTTTGATACTATATTTAATTAGGGTTTGCCCTAAGCTTTCGAATGAGGTATATATAGTTTGTCTCCCTAGACCCTGCCGTTATGGAGAAATTAAAGTTTTCCGTGTCGGGAAAAAAACCCAATGCGGGAAAAAAACCCATCGGCGGGAAAAAAACCCACCCGGATTTTTTGCTGGAAGCGTGCCAGAACAACTTTGACGGTGCCATTCGAAAGAGCGGGTTGTTTTTAGTAGGTCTACATCGAAAAATACCAACATTTTTGAAAATTTTCAGAAAAAATTGAATTTTGAAAATTTTGTATGTTTAACACGTAAACATAGTCAAATTTTGGAAATTTTTAAAAATTGTTTATTTTTGGTAGTTTAAGCATCCTATGGTGTAGAAAACGTGTTTTTCCTGTATTTAGAGCCAAACTAGACCCATTTTAAGGCAAAAATAAGCATTTTTGGCCAAAATTGAAATTTTGGCTTGAAATGGCACCATGTCCGATTTAGACCCCCTGGACCACACATAACAGAACGAACCCGGGTAAAACCTATACCAATTTAATCTATAGGCTCTATTAAACAAATGTATGTATTAGTTTGACCTTTCCTGCTAACGGTTGAAAAAATATTCAATTTTGAAAAGTGGGTTTTTTCCCCGCCGATGGGTTTTTTCCCGCCAACTCTAGGTCACCCCCAGGTCGCACCGGAGGGGTTAGAGCAGTGTGGCATATATCATCATGAAGCCCAACAGATGCCCTACACATACATACAATCCGCTTTGGTCTAGGTCTTGCCAGTAGTTCAGGGTGGCCAGCCAAAGTTTGCCGAATTTCGGCACTTGGACGGACCAAAATTTTCGAAAATTTCAAAGTACCAAAAAATTTGCAGGGAAGCAGTGGGAACAACAATAATGCAGCCTCTAGGGTTATTTTTGACGCTCTTCAAGATAGGCTATTAAAATCCTATATAGCTCATATCGGTAAGCCCACACTGGAGGTGGGTTTTTTCCCGCATATTCAAATGGGTTTTTTCTCCCCGCTTGACTATATTTGCTGAAGCGGAAAAATGCCTGTTAATAGCCATTTAAGAACTTTATACACGGTGTGTCATCTTAGGGTGGAAGACCACCGTTCATAGCCTTTTCAGAACTTAATACACGGTGCGTCATCTTAGGCTGGAAGACCACTGTTCCTGGCCTCTTCAGAACTTTATACACGGAACGTTATCTTAGGCTGGAAGACCATCGTTCATAGACTTTTCAGAACTTAATACGCGGTGCGTCATCTTAGGCTGGAAGGCCACTGTTCATTGCCTTTTCAGAGCTTTTTACACGGTGCGTTATCTTAGGCAAGAAGGCTATTTTAAAAGTCAACCAGCACAGTAACCTTGGATATGCAGTTACATGACAAAAGCTGCTCTGCTCATTTAGGGCTTTCATTTAAAACCAAATTTGACAACTTTTGGAAATTTTGATTTTTGATCGGTCCTCACCCCTGAGCTCGCTAGGGACACTTTAGAGGGGTCCTCCAATGACAAAACATATTCGCCTCACCATGAGCTTTCACTTGATACCAAACTTGGCCACTTTTGGAAAAATCAATTTTTGACCATTTTGGACCGGTCCGGACCCTGGTCAGGGCGCCACAGACCGCAGAGTCCACTTTAGACGGGTCCACCAATGAAAAAATGTTCGCCTCACCAAGGGCTTTCACTTGATACCAAACTTGGCCACTTTTGGAAAAATCAATTTTTGACCATTTTGGACCGGTCCGGACCCTGGTCAGGGCGCCACAGACCGCAGAGTCCACTTTAGACGGGTCCACCAATGAAAAAATGTTCGCCTCACCAAGGGCTTTCATTTGATACCAAACTTGGCCACTTTTGGAAAAATCGATTTTTTGACCATTTTGGACCCGTCCGGACCCTGGTCAGGGCGCCACAGGCCGCTGGGCAGGGTTGGGCGAGACCGAGATTTCACCGAGACCGAGACCGAGAACGAGACCGAGACCAGGGTACCGAGACCGAGACCGAGACTAGCCAAGTCTCGGCTTTTGGGCGAGACCGAGACCGAGACATGCAATTTTTAACTTAAACTTAGTTTCTTCCAGTTTTTGAGGCTTAGATCTAGTATTGGGGGCTTTAACACATATAGTCAAAAAAACACATATACGGAACTAAGGCTGTAACTTTTTTGTCTTAAGGCTGAGAGAGCTTGCGTTTGTACCATGGTGTATATCGCTCCTATTTCTATCGATTCATGTGTAGAAATCCGCCTGATCCCTTGTACATCAGTAGCAATAATCGATTTTGTCTGTGTTTTTTCTCCCCGCAATTTGGGGAAAAAACACACCAAGCGAGGGGAAAACACGGTGCTAAAAATGATCCTGGGTGTTCCGCGGGACACTAATTGTTACATTTGCAAGTGTTTTGGTATATTTATAGTTGTCTGGTACCGCTTTTGCTGCGATTTACGATCATTTCATGGGTTCGAGTCGCGACACCGAAGTAAAATGCAAAGAACTGTGTCCGATAAGCAGCTTTCTACTGGAAACAAATTGCACTATGTTATTTAGCATGGCCAAAAATGTACAAACAACCTTTAATATGTAACAATTAGTGTCCCGCGGAACACCCAGGATGCATTTTTAGCACCGTGTTTTTCCCCGCCGGTGTGTTTTTTCCCAAATTGCGGGGCGGAAAAAACACAGACAAAATCGATTATAAATACTGATGTACAAGGCTTCAGGCGGATTTCTACGCATGAATCGATAAGTAGGAGCGATTACCT
>JASAND010004556.1:0-11549 GCA_030248195.1 Trissonchulus latispiculum
CCGTTTCACTAACATTATTATAAAGTCACTTACTATTAGGCTATAATCGGAAATTTATAAACTGTTGACGAGCGCTTAATAAGATCTTGTAAAACGTTACACTAAACCCTTACGTATAATGTCGCTTATATGGTGCGTATAGCTGTCAATTTATAACTATTTCTACGCATTGATGAGATTTGTTATTTCGACGGAAAACAAAACATGGAAATGCTGTTTTTTAAAACTTTTCAAATATTCGTTATTATTGGTGAGGTACTGTTCATATAATTTGTGACTTGACAAACTTAATCGACCATATTATGTTAAGTGTATATTTATATTTTTAGAAATTAGTCGTAAACTGCTAAAATCAAATGTATCTATCTAGGTTAATTTCATCAGCTGTTTTTAATCAACTAATTAATTTAATATATGCTTCAATACTATTAATCTAATACTTTAATGCAAATCAACTACTTTTTTATTTATTTTATATAATTAAAATTTAGTTCATACGTTCTGGGGAAAAACAGTCAAAGTAGAACATGTATTGTGCCCATTAACTATGCTGAAGCAGTGAAAATATGAAGCGATTTTTAGTTATAAGCGCTTTATAAGAAGTGTTCCTTCGTGCTTGCTTATAATATAAAACTTATAAGAAATCTCAAAATCTCAACTTACAAGACTTTCGTGAAGGGGTAAAAAATCTATAAGCTTGTAAAAATGACGTTTTTTATAAGCTTATATCGCTATAAGCGCTTCATGAAACGGAGCCCAGATTCCTGCTTTTCTGCAAGGACATTTTTGCTGCGCAGATCAGCAAAAAATCATTGTTCAGCCACGAGAGTGTAGGATTCTGCTAATTCGCAGAACGCTTTCAATGTCTTTCTCTAAGAAACATTCGCACATGTTTTCAGCAAAAATTATAGCGCGGCGGGAGAAATCCCCAGTCCGAGATGCGGGAAAACATGGCTAGATCGGATTTGGATTAGCCTATTTTAAAGAGCACCAAAATTCAGCCAGCGGTATTATTACAGGCCATACAGGTAAAAACACTTCTTGGGACTTTGAAAATTTTGAAATTTTTGGTCCCGAAATGGTGGTCAGACAAGGTGAAGTTTGGGGTGTCACCCTGAACTACCGGACGGAGAGATTCAGCAGCTCAAAACGGACTACAGTTACACAATATATAAGAAGATATGTCTCAACTTCACGACGGTATAAGCCGTTTGGCCCTAGTGCGTGTTGTGCTGGGGGTGAGTAACCTAGACTCGATTTATTGTTCTAGTTTATTATGAGCCCGCAAGCTGGGTTTGACCCGGACGAAACTGCTCATTTTTAATTACTCCACCGCTGTCGTTGTTACCAGTTTTACGGAAAATTTTCAAAAATTTCCGACTTCATCTGAATTTTTAAAGAATTTTTTACGTTTTTAGCTTTAGTCACCCAAATTTGGCACTTTTTATCAGTTTTTGCACATGTAAACTAAAATTTCTTACCAAAATCTGTCACCCCCATTTTCGGTAACCCTCCAACGAGTCCCCCACTAAATTTTGGGCTAAACGTAAGTCAGCATATGTACGTGTCCTAGGTTTGTTTAGATCGCGGAAAGCATCATCAAGTCAACCTGATAGCCGAAGCCGGTTGAAGAAACGGCCACTGGTGTGGCAAAATCCTGAAGATATAGATGATTCGTTTGGTTGGTTTCTTTTAATTTAATACGTGGACCAGTATTGTGATTCTGGCAAAATGATGTCAGTTTGGCTTGTTTCTTGGCAATTTTTATGGGGGAGCGGGCTTCATAGCATGTGTGCATATTTTTTGGTGACTGTGTGAATTTTTACGTTTTTATGTGTAAACAGTAAACACTGCGAAAAATCGATAGTTTTAGGTTTTTTAAGCTAAAATAGCAAAAACAGAAGTTAGAAATCTTATGAACCCAAAAAAATTGTTTGAGTTAAGGCAGTGGCGTAGATAGGTCATTGCTTCGGGGGGGGGCGGATTGGGCAAGTCGGGGGGGGGGGCGGAGCCCGACCCCCCCTCCCCCGAAATTGTGCAATTTTTACCTCGACCCACAATATCAGCTTTCAATATTATTATAAGTAAAATTGAGTTTTTCAGATTTTCACCAAAAACGGGCACAGCAGCTTTAATTCTTAATTAGTATCTAAACTTGAGAAATTTTCTCAGATTTTCACCAAAAACGGCTTGATTATTAAAGCTGACATTTTTCTGATTTTCACCAAAAACTGCTAGAGAAACTTTATATATAATTCTTTAATGCCAGTTGAAAATTTCAACTTTCTAAATTTTTTGAAAGGAATTGCTTTTGAATCCACAGAAGTTGAGAATTTTTGATATTTCAGACTTGAAAGCAGTTTTTCAATGCACTTTTTATTTCAGATCAGCAAATAATCTGAGAGCTAGCATTGTACGCGTGGGAAGCGCTGTGGAGAAACCAAATGTCGCGAAGAAATAGGACCCGCGGGAGTTCGGGGGGCGGAGCCCTCGAAGTTGCAGAATTTTTTCATGCGGGGCTGATAAAAACGTCTGTGGTGCACACAATTACAATACGACAAAAATATGTTTACAATCAGCCATTTGGCGTAAATTGTTTTTGGGGATTCTATTCTAAACGTTGCACAGCTCTTGGGTTTGCGGTTTCAAACTTGAGACCTTGAGGTGTCGAGAAATTGCCAAATTTTAAGGATTTTTTGTCAGAAGCATCGAAAATTATCCACAGCAGCCACGATCTCTACGACAAAACAAAGCATAATTTGCATACAGCTATTGAGCGCTAAAAACTCAGCAGGAGGTACACACCGTTAGTTTAACCTCAGAGAAAAATAAAACTCACCACAGGCGAATCTTCCAAATTATTTTCCTGATTTCCATCGCCTTCACATTCTGGTTCCTCGTCAAATGCAAGGGAGCCAGCGTCGGAGTCATGCTCAGATTTGTTGTCCTGGTCACAGTTGTCATTCTTGGGCTCATTTTCGACATCCGAGTCAGACAGGCCTGAAGCAAATACAAAAGTGTTTCATCACTGAGTACATAGATAAGTACTTTTATTTGGTATTTACAATGGTTCCAGCACAAAAAAAACCTGGCTTTTTCCTAGGCAAAAATTTCTGGGGGGGGGAAGTCTGGGGGGGTGGCTGGGATTTCTGGGGGGGGGGGGATGAAAATTTTTTATAAAAATGTATAAAAATTGGTATTTTTTGCTAACAGATAGGAAGCTAAGAAAGATAAGAAAGATAAGAAAGCTAAGCAAGAAAGGAAGATAAGCTAAGAAAGGAAGATAAGAAAACTAACAGATAGGAGCATAGCGTAGCCATATCGCATTAACAATTCCACACAAGCAGATGTACTACCGCATAAACAATAAGTTAAAATGGTAATTCAATAAAATCTGCAGCATTTCACAGAAACTAGCGTTGCCAGACAGAATTATTAAACCTACCGTAGTAGTTACCAAAATCCGACACCTAGACACAGAAATTAGAACTTGCAGAATTTAGAATTGTAGAAAACAAAATACATTAGGCTCTCGAAGCCACTCAAAAAAGTAAAATACAGTGACCACCTGTTGATGTGTGCTAGTTCAACAATTTGTAGGAACGAGATATTGCATTCTGTAGAACGAAAAAACTGCAACTACTTTGGCATCCATTCCATTCAGGTGAGAAATTATTCGAACATCAATTGCCAGCCAAATCCCGCATTGTACACCTTCACATTAAAAGACACAAGAGTAGAAAGTGTCGCTCAGCCAGCAGTAGAGTAGAGTAAAGTTAAAATTAAATCCAAACTAAAGCTTGTCTTTTCAGCTCAATTAAACAAGCTATTATGGAACTAGTGAATTATATGGAACAACCATACAGCTGGTCTCATAGTTGCAACTGCAAAATCACACACATCCTTGTGCATTCTCGACTATGACAGCACCTTAGAACAAGGCTGATCAAAATGATACAAAGCTTATATACATGTAAGTCCTGTTAACACTAATTACGCTATTTTTAGAAGAGTTACGCGACCTCATTCTTTACAATCAGATCTAGATTATTTAAAATTGTTAAACTCAATCTACTCGCATACGTATTTTTCAGGCGAATCCCCTCCTCCCACGAAACATTGCTACTGGCAAGTTTTTGGGTTATGGGGGAAGTTTTTAATATGAGATCTATTAGTGTCCATACCGCAATTTGCCAAATTATGTTTATCATTTTTACCTTAACTCATGGGCGTAGATAAGGGGGGGGCGCCCGGGCGGGCGCCCCCCCGAAGCACCTTTGCCCCCCTGTAAATTTTGCCAGTGGAAAAAATTTTTAAGCTCGCGCGCAGCGCGAGCTTAACTTACTGCGCCAGTTTTTGCTGGAACAGTAGTCTGAAATATATATAGGTTTCAAGCCTTTAATTTTTCAAAAAATTTGCTCGCTCTGAGTCAAATACAGATGACGTAGATGTAGATGACAAATGTAGATGACGATTTTGTGCGAAAGTTACCGGAAAAATAGGTTTAAAACGTAATATTTCTGAAAAATTTCTACTGGGGGCAGCGCTCCCATACTCCTGATTGTGCGTTCTTACTCATATTGCTAACTACTATGACAACTTGATATTGATTACTTCGTTTTCCTAAAATAAATGTTTCTCTCTTTAGTCTTGCAGATGTGGCACTTAATAAAGAAAGTGCTCAAAATTATTCCTCAGGGAGTGTAAATATGAAAAAATTCTGCAACTTCGAGGGGCTCCGCCCCCAGACTCCCGCGGGTCCTATTTCTTCGCGACATTTGGTTTCTCCACAGCGCTTCCACGCGTACAATGCTAGCTCTCAGATTATTTGCTGATCTGAAATAAAAAGTGCATTGAAAAACTGCTTTCAAGTCTGAAATATCAAAAATTCTCAACTTCTGTGGATTCAAAAGCAATTCCTTTCAAAAAATTTAGAAAGTTAAAAATTTTCAACTGGCATTAAAGAATTATATATATAAAGTTTCTCTAGCAGTTTTTGGTGAAAATCAGAAAAATGTCAGCTTTAATAATCAAGCCGTTTTTGGTGAAAATCTGAGAAAATTTCTCAAGTTTAGATACTAATTAAGAATTAAAGCTGCTGTACCCGTTTTTGGTGAAAATCTGAAAAACTCAATTTTACTTATAGAAATATTGAAAGCTGATATTGTGGGTCGAGGTAAAAAATTGCACAATTTCGGGGAGGGGGGGGTCGGGCTCCGCCCCCCCCCCCGACTTGCCTAAAATCCGCCCCCCCCCCCGAAGCAATGACCTATCTACGCCACTGCCTTAACTCAAACAATTTTTTTGGGTTCATAAGATTTCTAACTTCTGTTTTTGCTATTTTAGCTAAAAACGACTAAAATTATTGATTTTTGGCAGTATTTGCCCACAAAAACGTAAAAATTCGCACAAGCCACCAAAAAATATGCACACATGCAATGAAGTCGGCTCTCCTATAAAAATCGCTAAGAAACAAGCCAAATTGGCATAACAATTCACGTCCACGAATTAAATTACGTAAATGAAAACAAACCAAACGAATCATCTATATCTTCAGGATTTTGCCACACCAGTGGCCGTTTCTTCAACCGGCTTCGGCTATCAGCTTGACTTGATGATGCTTTCCGCGATCTAAACAAAGCTAGGATACGTATATGATGACTTACTTTTAGCCAAAAAGTTGCTGGGGGACTCGTTGGAGGGTTACCGAAAATGGGGGTGACAGATTTTGGTAAGAAATTTTAGTTTACATGTGCAAAAACTGATAAAAAGTGCCAAATTTAGGTGACTAAAGCTAAAAACGTAAAAAATTCTTTAAAAATTCAGATGAAGTCGGAAATTTTTGAAAATTTTCCGTAAAACTGGTAACAACGACAGCGGTGGGTAATTAAAAATGAGCAGTTTCGTCCGGGTCAAACCCAGCTTGCGGGCTCATAATAAACTAGAACAATAAATCGAGTCTAGGTTACTCCCTGTAGCACAACACGCACTAGAGCCAAACGGCTTATACCGTCGTGAAGTTGAGACATATCTTCTTATATATTGTGTAACTGTAGTCCGTTTTGAGCTGCTAAGTCTCTCCGTCCGGTAGTTCAGGGTGACACACCAAACTTCACCTTGTCTGACCACCATTTCGGGACCAAAAATTTCAAAATTTTCAAAGTCCCAAAAATTGTTGCTACATGTGGCCTGTAATAATACCCTTTAGGCTAATTTTGGTGCTCTTTAAAATAGGCTAATCAAATCCGATCTAGCCACATGTTTTCCCGCATCTCGGACTGGGGATTTCTCCCGCCGCGCTATAATTTTTGCTGAAAACATGTGCGAATGTTTCTTGAGAAAGACATTGAAAGCGTTCTGCGAATTAGCAGAATCCTACACTCTCGTGGCTGAACAATGATTTTTGCTGATCTGCGCAGCAAAAATGTCCTTGCAGAAAAGCAGGAATCTGGGCTCCGTTTCATGAAGCGCTTATAGCGATATAAGCTTATAAAAAACGTCATTTTTACAAGCTTATAGATTTTACCCCTTCACGAAAGTCTTGTAAGTTGAGATTTTGAGATTTCTTATAAGTTTTATATTATAAGCAAGCACGAAGGAACACTTCTTATAAAGCGCTTATAACTAAAAATCCTTCATATTTTCACTGCTTCAGCATAGTTAATGGGCACAATACATGTTCTACTTTGACTGTTGTTCCCCAGAACGTATGAACTAAATTTTAATTATATAAAATAAATAAAAGTAGTTGATTTGCATTAAAGTATTAGATTAATAGTATTGAAGCATATATTAAATTAATTAGTTGATTAACAGCTGATGAAATTAACCTAGATAGATACATTTGATTTTAGCAGTTTACTTCTAATTTCTAAAAATATAAATATACACTTAACATAATATGGTCGATTAAGTTTGTCAAGTCACAAATTATATGAACAGTACCTCACCAATAATAACGAATATTTGAAAAGTTTTAATAGCATTTCCATGTTTTGTTTTCCGTCGAAATAACAAATCTCATCAATGCGTAGAAATAGTTATAAATTGACAGCTATACGCACCATATAAGCGACATTATACGTAAGGGTTTTGTGTAACGTTTTACAAGATCTTATTAAGCGCTCGTCAACAGTTTATAAATTTCCGATTATAGCCTAATAGTAAGTGACTTTATAATAATGTTAGTGAAACGGGGGCCTGTATATATAATACGTAAATAAACTAGTTTATTAATTGTTATTACTAGAGATGAGCACGGGCCGGATTTTTTCGGCCCGGCCCGCTCCAAAATTTGGTCGGCCCGGCCCGGCCCGGGCCCGCTGGCAAACTTTTTCGGCCCGGTCCGGCCCGTCAAAAGAAAAATTCAAAAATTTTACTAACAGTGTTATTTCAAAAGCTTCAATGAAAGCTGGAGAGGCAAATTATGCTATGAAATATTAAATTTTGCCATAAAATAACCAGAATCAGTAAAGTGTAGTAAATTTTAGTGATTTGACAACATTTTCCAGAGTTGATCCGGCCCGTTTCGGCCCGCTCCGGCCCGCAGTTAAAAAATTTCTCGGCCCGGCCCTCTAACCAATGGAGGTCGGCCCGGCCCGGCTCGCGGGCCGGTCGGGCCGAAATGCTCATCTCTAGGTAAGGTAGGTAACCCCCGGAGAATTCTCCTACCCTTGTCAGGGTCCAGGGTGCCGGTGCTCATCCCCGGATACACAGCCCTTGAGCCAGGAGTGTCACCTCGAATGATGACTACAACCGTGGAGGAGGGGCCAGCTCCTCAAGGCAGATACCCTACACGGTCTCCTGTTACCTTCCCACATGAGTGGTACCCATTTACCGACCAACTAAGGATGGATAGCTGGGTTGGCTAGAGCCCACGGCTAACCGATATGTGCTTAGTCCCTTGCTCAAGGGGATTTGTGAAAGCCTTGTGGCAGCGGGGATTCGAACCTCGGACTATCGGATCCAAAGTCGAACGCCTTAACCACTCGGCCGGCACGGCACGGCACATCTCTAGTTATTACTATCAACTTAGTTCACTGGCAAAAGAATTTAACTTACGGAGTGCCACCGTCTTGTTGGTTAGACAAGTTGACTAAACCTCCAGAGCTACCAGAATCTGAAAATGTTCGAAATTAAAATCACATCCGGGTTCAGCTTAACGGGGAGTGCCAAACTCATCCCCTCATTCACCTTAAAGTGCAATTAATTAATTAATTAAATGTTTCATAATTTATTTGCTTCGATTTTGCTCATTTTCATCCATTTTACGGTCAAAGTAGAATACTTTAACGCTTAACATTGAGGATGTCTAACAACTTGATCAACCTCCTCTTTGCTACCTCCCGTGTCCCTATGTTTGCATGAAATACTGGGATCCATTTAGCTCTGCACACATCAGTAATAGTAAACAAACAGGTAGTATATACGTACTTTTAAAGTGTTGGCTTGTGATGAGTCCTAAAGACGAATTGTTTTCACTTTCTTCTTCGACATTTGACATGAATGAGCCACCCTGTGCTTTAGGACACCTGAAACAACAAAATGATTAAAGCATTGGAGATGCAGAATTTGGTGACAAGGGTGGAGGTAAAATTTTTTTCGCCGGAGGGCCTGGGGGACGGAGCTCCCCAGAAGTTGAAGAAAGTTTTTGTAAGTTTTTGTTTTTGCAATATATATGTTGCATTGAATGTGTACAATCAATGAATGTATACATTCAATGGCCAAATCATTGAATGTATACATTCAATGGCAAACTTATTGAATGTGTACATTCAATGATAAACTTATTGAATGTACACATTCAATGACCTGAATCATTGAAAGTGTAGCTTGTCACATTATTTCGCTCATAATTTAAAGTTTGTACCCTAAATAGTGTTGTGCGTTGGCCGTTGTGTGTTGTGCGATAAAATATCTACAAGAAATAAAAATGCTCCTCTGGAGCATGAAAAAGTAATATGGGTGATGGTGAGGTTGCAAAATCAAGAGAGGAGGACTAGTCTTTAAAATGCTTAATATGGGGCTAGGTTAAAAAATAGAAGAGGACTAGGTTGTGAGCGAATTAATATGGGCACAGCTTCGCCGAACAACCCATATTCGCGGTTTGTAAATGTAAATTATTATGCATATCCACGATACATTTTGTTTATAGTTCATAAATAACCTACAGCTACGGTATGTGCTCGAGCTTCATTCGAACTTTTATTTTAGCAAACGTTTTCTTCGATAAGTGCTTCATACTAAACAGCGCATTTTACGTATCCATTTATACGGAAAATTTATATTCAAGAATAATTTAGGACTCTCCCACAATCTTCTATTTCCTCCTGACTTGGACCAATAGCTTTAGCATCATATCCTTAGACCTCTCCTAGTAGTAGAGCCTGCGGTAGTTCAACACAACAAAATGGTGATAATTTACGTATATATTCCTAGCAGCTAGTGTAACAGTACATGCAAACTGCTATATTCGATGAGTATTCAACTGCTTAAATTTTTTGACTCACATTGATAGCTCTAAGCTAAGACGAAACGTGAAATCCCGCGAATATGGGTTGTTCGGCGAAGCTGAGCCCATATTAATTCGCTCACAACCTAGTCCTCTTCTATTTTTTAACCTAGCCCCATATTAAGCATTTTAAAGACTAGTCCTCTCTTGATTTTGCAACCTCACCATCACCCATATTACTTTTTCATGCTACAGAGGAGCATTTTTATTTCTTGTCCTTCTGTCATTTTAAAGGATCCCCCTTTCCAGCAATGCGGTAATGGATACAAGGAGCTTGAACAGTGCCATGCTAAACAAGCGTAGTCGACTTACAATATATGCCCCCAACAAAACGCCGAAAAACGCTGTTTTAAGGGGTTTGACCACTGGTCAATAGGCCCCATAGACAGTAGTGACCACTGGTCACTCCCTCGATTTCGGCGATATGCCCATTGAAACGAGTGTAGTGGATTTACTATATATGCCCCCGACCAAAACGCCGAAAAACGCAGTTTTAGGCCGTTTGACCAGTGGTCAATAGGCCCCGTAGGCTGTAGTGACCAGTGGTCACTTCCGTCGGTTTCGGCGATATGCCCATTGAAACGAGCGTAGTCGATTTACTATATATGCCCCCGACCAAAACGCCGAAAAACGCAGTTTTAGGCCGTTTGACCAGTGGTCAATAGGCCCCGTAGGCTGTAGTGACCAGTGGTCACTTCCATCGGTTTCGACGATATGCCCATTGAAACGAGCGTAGTGGATTTACTATATATGCCCCCGACCAAAACGCCGAAAAACGCAGTTTTAGGCCGTTTGACCAGTGGTCAATAGGCCCCGTAGGCTGTAGTGACCAGTGGTCACATCCATCGGTTTCGGCGATATGCCCATTGAAACGAGCGTAGTCGATTTACTATATATGCCCCCGACCAAAACGCCGAAAAACGCAGTTTTAGGCCGTTTGACCAGTGGTCAATAGGCCCCATACGCTGTAGTGACCAGTGGTCACTTCCATCGGTTTCGGCGATATGCCCATTGAAACGAGCGTAGGGGTTAACCCATTTGATTCAGTTCTAGGAAATTCGATTACGTGCGTGTGCTTTTATGTTGGACCTGGACATTTTTGATTTCTGACTGCTGGACTTGGAGAGCTACCATCGCAACCGGATTTCTGTATAACTCCAGAGTGAGGATTGCCATCGATCCCCCTGGACCCTGGTTTATCTATTAATTAATTCTTGGTTTCGAAGTTCTCCCTAGATGCCTGCTGATCATAACCCCCGACCTTGCCATAGTGACTGCGGTATGCCTATTGGAAAGATGGACCAGCAGGTCGTCTGCCACCAGTGCTGTCGCGCCCACCATGCGCGCTGCATTGGGCTTATCTCCCAACTCTTCATGAACTACGAAAAAATGCTTAAGTTGAATTTGAATGTTGTCTGGCTGTGCGACTCGTGCCTGAGATCTTGCTCTCGACCGAGTCAACCCACAGGCCATTCTGACGTCGCAACCCAGGCGGATGTGGCTCTCCAGCTAAAGGATGCAATGACCCAGTCTATTCCTAAGCCCACATCTAGTTCCGGCAATATGTATTCCCTCCACCCTAACTCTCAAGATGCCTCTTTCCCCGGTGTAACTATTTTCTCTGGCGCCTCTGATCCTCTCTCCTGCTTTTACCTGTTTGATTTTGAATTTGATGGAAAAAAATTCTTGTCTGCTGAACACGCTTTCCAATATTACAGAGCTCTCTTTTATGGCTTGGATGAAGTTGCCGAAAGGATCCTTCAGGCTCCCACTGCGGCCAAAGCGAAGAAAATTGGTACGCTTGCCAACATTGATTGCAGTCGTGATATGTCCTACGAATTCCTTCTCATGGTGGACATTCAGAAAGCCAAGTTAGAACAGTGTTGTTCATTTAGGGATGCTTTGAGAAGCAGTGGTAATTCCTCCTTGCTCATTCTACGTACCCCAGCAAAGACGCCTACTGGTCAACAGGCCTGCACCAAATACGCCCCTGTAGGATCTGCTGTATTTCCTGGTCAAAACGTTCTAGGGGAAATCC
>JASAND010004558.1:0-24575 GCA_030248195.1 Trissonchulus latispiculum
GCGCCTAGGCGCAATAGTTTTTTCGAAAAAAACCTAAACATGACTAAAATGAATTAAAATGAACTAAAATTTGGTTCTTCAGCTAAAAATTTAGTGTTTTTTAAGTTTTTTGTAGTTTTAAAAGTGCGAAAAACACAAAAGTTAAATTTTCAATAAAAACTTGATGAGAAGGTTCTTTTGAGATGAGTGGCAGGTGTCCGGAATTTCGACTTGGAATTTCCCCCATTCCTCCCTTGCAATAATAAAAAAGAAAATCCCTGTAATAAATTGGCTTTCAAACTTTTTAATTTTTGTTATTTAAATATCAATAAAATTTACACAACTTTGGTTGCAAAAACAACAAGGATAACAAGAAAACAATGTTTGATCATGGATTTCTCGAAGTGTGGCAAAGCTTAAAAAAGCGACCAGGTCAGGCTATTAAAAGAAACGTCTTCCCGAGGGTTTTTTTTGAAATCGTTTAATGATTAAGTAAGCTCAAGATTTTGAGATAAATCTAAATTTTTGTCTGATTTCTATAGAAATTTTTAAGTTTGGAGCTTATTTTTCTTGAACAGAATGACAAAATGCGAAACGATGAAAAATAGCCGTCTGTAATTGTCTCAAAAATGCGTGTGCAAACCGTTTGTTGTAATTGATTGTATGAGTTGAGAGAAATCTGTGTTCAAAACAATATGGTTCAAAATTTCATATTTTCGTTGCAGTGCTGTAGAGAGAGATGCCGCAGAGAGCTCTCCATTTGGACATAACATGTCCTTTAGGACTACAAATATAGACAACACAACACTTGATCGACGGACCAGCGCTGTTGAAGCTGTCAAAATCTTGCAATATTTGATTTTTTGCAAAATGGCCAGTTTTGGAACTCGAAATTCAATTATAATCACTTAAATTGTAAGGAATCAAAAAATACTCTCAAGACTCAAGCGCAAAGTTAGGTCCTGGTGAAGAGAATTGAATGACTATATGTTTAGCCGGTAGGGCGGCCGCAGTGGAAGTTATGGCGGATTTAATCTAATTTCTCTAAAACGCAACTGTTCCACCGCGACTTTTCGAAAATCTTTTATACGCTAAACGATGTAATTGTAGCAAATTTGAATAAATTTCAACGACAATACGCTTTTAAAGCACAAAAACTCCCACGCGAATCCGAACCAGCACCTTAAGCATTGTAATCTTGTGAAAGAAAATATGTTCATTATGATTCATTTCCCAGCAAACATCAAGTAATATAGTATAAAACCAACGCCTGCAGGTGTATAGTATTAATGCGATTAGAAAAAGAAATGGGGTCAGCAAATCTAGAACGTCTAGCTAGCTAGCTAGAGCACAATAAAACATGACAAAGGAAAACTATAGCCATAAAAACGATTATATAAAGCTAGGTTGAATTTTAAAATTTTTTTATAAAAACGGTGACGAAAATTTTGTCCACATTTGTCCACGTTTGTCCATGTGGACAAACCCTCTGCACCCATGTCCACTGGACCCGCGGGTACCCGCGCCCACCTTCCAGCTCTGGTGGGAACACCGTTTATCCAAATTCCTAATTGTATAAAAGAAAATAACAAAATTTTGAGCAATTCCGCTTGCAGCGCTTGATGTTTCTTCGGTGATGCACTTTCCTCCGTCCCCTCCGACTGTATTCTAAAATTCGGCAGTATGTTCTGATGCTGCTGTTCCGGGTTTCGGACCCACTGAAACCAGTCCAACCCCTAAACGTCTAACAAGCTGACAATCGACGCTACCACAGCTATGCCACATCAGTGACCGCTTTACTGCTAGACTTGGAGTCCCTTGGTTTCTGAATGGTGCAGAGCTTGGCCCACCATTAATTAACAGATCTTGAATGATGGTTCAAATATGTGCAAATATGTGTAATGGAATTAATAAAATAAGGTGCTAAAAGTAACCATAACCGGTCTAAAAGTATTCCAAAATAACTAAACGAGAAGGAAGAATTCTTGTGCCATGGATCTGTGAAGAAGAGCGAAGATCATCAACATGGAACGTATTTATCAAATAATATCCAAGCAATAATTGTATAGCTTATTCGTATGTTTGTTTAGCTAGAGTTGTCAGTATTCAGTAGAAATCAAGAAATTTATCAATAGGGTTCAAGGTTGATGCACAATTAGGACATGAATTAGTTTTATTTATGATCACGGTCATAATTAAGTCCTACTAATGTGTGTGTCTTATTAACAATACTAATCCAGGAACTGTGTAAAAGAAGTGCTTCAGTCCTAATCCCTTTAGTAAGTGGAGTTGTTACTCCCACACGAAGATAAAGGTCGACATCTAAACTAAACTTAGGTGAATAAGCGAATAATGTCCAGTATTTGGGTCAAATATTACCTTCTCCGCAAATGAATACAATCATTAATGTTCGCATACTAGTTAGCGGGAAGTCATAAACCCGAAATATGAAGTTTATGTGCATAATTAAAGCAAAAATTAGTCGTAAAATTGCCTATAAACTGGAAGTTTGCACCTAAACAGCAAATATTGGAAGATGGTTCACAATTGGATATAAAATAGCTAAGTACGTAGTTAGGTAGGGTTAATTAGTAATAATTAGTTGTTAGTTAGGTAATAATTAGTTAGTTTTTATATTTTTGGTTAAAAAATGACTTGGGCTAAAATGAAAGAGAATTTGATACCGATTCCAAAAATCCAAACCCGACTTTTCAACTCACAATAATAAGAAAGTTATAAAGGAAAATGTTTTTGTAAGATTACTTTTTGTGTCGTAATCTTACCACTCCAAAAAGGAGTGTTCTAAAATTGGTTTTCTTTTTGGTTGGACTTAAGTCAAACCCTTTTCCCTTTTTCATTGTCTGGGAGGTTGTCTACCTCCCAGACTACACCTGAGTCAGGTGTTGTACTCCCTCCTTTCTTCTTTTTCTCTTTCTGCTAGGCCTCTTTCTTTCCAGGCCTAGCAGTTGTCCTCACCTGAACTTTTGGCCGAGGACAAGGCCAACAAAGAAGAAACAAAGAAAATAGTAGTTTCAGCCCAAGTCATGCAGATTAGAGGGGGCTTACCCCCTTATTAATAATATAAATATAAATATGAATAGCTAGATAAATGTAGGTAAGTACGTGGCTTATAATGATATAATTTTCAAAGTGCAGAAAATTGTATATCTTGTGTAATAATTTGATAAAGTTGCGAAATTTCACGAAATTTCTCCTTTGGTTATGTTTATGTGTTAAAGAAAGTTTCGCAAAATTTCGCCAAGTTTCGGCACTGGAAATATATCAAAAATGGGTCAGTTGGGGGCAATAATTTCAAAATCTCATTAATTTCGACCTCTAATGGCCAGCTGGCTCAGTCCGCCGCTGCGCCTCACATACAAAAGGTGGCAAGCTTCTAGAAAGTTTTAGAACCTTCTAGAAGCTTTGCCTTAAAAACAAAGCAAAATTCCGCCCAACTTTCGCTAATGACCTGTCACCGAGCTGTCAGCAAAACTGTGAGCTCGGTCCCAAAATTTTTATTTCAAATCAGTGTTCGTTTGAGAGCAACCGAAAGCGGTTGCTTCCCCTTCCCTTTATGCGCTCTCCAGTGCACTTCATGGGGGTTAAAAGCGCATTCCCCCGGTTAGGTTAAAACTAAGATTTTTCTGGCCTGCGGGCCAGAAAAGATTGTGAAAATTCAACGAACACTTACCAATTAGGGCCACATAGGTCTTCTATACCTGGCCAAAGAATTGAGAAACAAAAGCTTAGGATTTAAAGGCCATTTTGGCCATTTTTTCTACATTTTTAGGCCTTGGGCCATATTTTTATTATGTGTTTATTGGGGCCTCCGGGCCATTATACATCTTTTGAGGCCAATGGGCCATTTTTATACGCATTTTTGGGCTGAAGAGCCCCAGTTTTTACTCAACATTCTGGGCTAAGGCCATATTTTTAGTTATGATAGCATGTGTGGGCCTTGAGCCACTTTTATTTTATTTCACTTCAGTTTTATCTTTCTCTTCATTATTATTTTATTATTTTATTTAAAGGGACAGCTCATGTAAACCCCTCCTGTTCGATGGAGGTCTTGAGAACTGTCCCTAGTTCTGTTTTTCTGTTTTTCGTGCCGACACCCTCTGTATATCGAGGTTTGCTGACCTCCACCTTCAGTTATTCTATTCATTTATTTTGTTATTTTTTAAGTTGCACTTTTCTGGTCAAGCCACGACCATGATTTTTCACCTTTTTATCAAGGTCCTTTTGACCTAAAATTGGGGCTTTAAAGTAGAATATGGGATTATTAAGTGGGGACCCAATCCCTAAGTTTGAGTTAGAGGGTCCCTTTGCTACGACCCTATTTTTTTAATAAGTTAATTAATAGAGATGTTCACCCCACAGCCGGCAACTAGGAGTTGCCGGCCATATTGTTTTAATCTCAGGCTTTGTTAAGCCTTAAAAACCACTGTTTGTAATTTGTACCGCTTGTCGTAGGTCGGTAACCAAAATAATAGGTTATCAAAAGCGCATAAACCAGTTTTAAAACAAGAATTCCAAAATAATCCCTTGCTCTTTCTAAATAATTAATAATCAAGCGTTTCACGGGGAATGACCGGCTTCCCCATTAATTAATCTAATTGTTGTTAGTAGTTTTGTATAATAATAGTTTTGTTTAGTAATGATTGCTTGGCAATCATTACTCACACGGCTTTCCCAAAATTTCAAAGTTCTCAAAGTTGCCAAAATTCCGCGCTACAAACTGTGTTTTAGATACCTAAAACTCATAACAAATTCTCGTTTAAATGCAGTTAAGTTAGTACGTTTAAAACAATAGCTAGGAGCGTAGGTCACTTAATCTTAATTAGAATTAGTTTCCATTTAGATTGTTTGTAATCATGTCTGTTTTTAGGATTAGCTAGATAAGTACTTACCCAAGAAATTGTATGCTTGTGTATGCATGAATTGTATGAATGGCATTGTATTGGCTCTCATGACTGTATGCGCGTTGACTCTCGGAAACTCCTTCTGTCCGATGAAGGTTGTGAGCATCGCTGGAGTGATCAAGACTCAGATATTAAGCAGGAATGAAGTGTATGTGTGAGTTGAATGAATGATTGCATTTCTGTTAATATGAGTGTATTCTAATCTAAACGTTGCATAAGTGAGGCATAAATGATTATTAGTTTAGGTGTTGTACAAGTGTTGCATGATTGTGTTTAATTAGTAAATAAGGTTACGTAGTTTAATAGTAGATTACCCAGAATCCTTGTATGAATGTTGCATGTAATGTAGTTGTTAGGTACAATTAAGGGGGGGGGTCGCGATTTTTCGACCATCTCCGATTTTTCTCATTTTCACATATTTTGTAGTCCCCATGGGTCCGCAAAACAAGACAAGTGCGTTTGTTGCAAAACTTTTCCTATCATTCACAATAGCCCTCTAAAGGTGACCCCGACATGTGTTAAACATAGGAAAATGAAAAAGTTAGGAAAATTTTTCTGCTACCAAAAGTTTGAGCGCTGTGTAAGAGCAAATCGGCTACCACTCGCTGTAAACCTAATTTGGACTAGGTAAAGTGCTAATATCTATACGAGGTTATTTTCCGTAGGGTTGCTGATTTTATACGAATTTTCAAAGTCCGGAGAAGTAGATTTTTGCTCAGAATCGCTCTACAAATGTGTAGGTCAGTGGACGTTTTGTCTTGTCCTGACCTAACCCTTTGGTGTAGAAACTTCGCATTTAGATATTAGCACAGTATATTGTTAGAGCTTTATTTTGCATATAATCAATCCCTATTTGGACATTTCAGTAGCTCGCAGTTTTGGTAGCAGAAATTCCATTTTTCCTCAAAAATCGTCATTTTTCGAAAATTTCATGTTTGCTGCTTTATAAGTCAGTCAAATCTTAAGGTATCTCAATAAAATTTGGCATGCTAATGGACTGGTATAAAAACTACGCTTATGCGAAGTTTCACGCCAATAGCATGTGTTTTCCTCTGGTGACATACTACGATAGCATGACGGACATCTATGAGCAAAAAATGTCAAATTTTCAACATTTTCAAATATAGCCATATTATATATCAAATTGAAGCTCTCGATGTCCTGAACATTTTATCTTCTTGCACCAAGTCTCTATAAAGCAGTGTGAGAAAGTTAGAGCGAGTTAAAGTTTGAAGCAAATGACAGTCGAAATAAGCCTTACCAAATCGTCCAATCGCCGTGTCTCGCTCGTTGGTTAGCTTGCCACTGTAATTTATGCGGTAATAAACACCTACAGGTAAAGGCTTTAAATTGATGTATTTGTCATGCCACAGTCTCTTGTCATCCCACTTGTACGCGAGTTCGAAGCCCTCGGCGAGGCATACTAACGTATATACTAAATTGTAGAGATTTGAACTGCAATATCTCTAAACTGGATTGACCCTGGACTCTAAAAATTTGTCTTGTTTTTGGGCACATATGGGGTATATTATACCCAAAAATGAGCGAAATCGGTGACTATAAAATTTGGTACCTGGCGACCCCCCCCTTAAGCATGTGACCGTCCAAATGGTTAATGATCCTCTGTGTGCATGATCCGTATGAAGTACCAGAATTGTACCGGAACTCCTATAGTACGCAGGAAAAATAGTAACAAGTAATGTAGTTTAGGATTGCAAGTCCTGTGTGTATGTCTGGTAGTTTGTGAATACACGGTTACGTAGGAAATCTAGGTTTAGGCACAGTTTAGTAAATATGCAAATGAGGTTAGGGATATGGAACCAAGAGTCACGGGGACTCCGTATTGGGTCCTCATCAGTTTGAATCTGAATATCCTCGATTCGTTCGCGTAAGCCACTCTTTGTCAAGAGTGCGGACGAATCGCAAGAACAGGAATCCATTAAATGGTCAGTCTCATTGCCGAATCAATGCAAATTAAGCTGTAATGAACGTAGTCTCTAGTTATATTCGCTGTATCTTTGTTTCTAAGGTCAGAACACGCCGTTATTGCCATTTTAGTTAAGTTAGCCATGTCTGATGTATGTTTCATTCTTAATAATGACCGCAACCGCGGTCTAACACCATTTCATGTCGGTGTTCACGTTCAAAGGCAAAACTAATCAACCCCGTTACGTTAAGATTAGCAAGGTTGAAAAATCAACCTTGCTCATTTATGACTAATGTGAAATTCCTCCATGTTAATCACCCACAAATGGCAATAATCGGTTTCAGCATTCTGACAATTTTAACTAATGTTAGGCAATAATTGATAATATACCTGAAATAAGCAAATCAACCCTTAGTTACGTAAGTATTATGCATAGGGCACCAGAACCATCTTCTAATAAAGGCTAAAATCACCAGTTTTGTGAATTTATCTAGCTTTCAGTATTTAAAACTCATAAAATAGGGAGTTGTTACCTTCCCTCGGTATAACCCAATAAAGAACAGAGGTTCTACGTTAAATTATGACGTTTTCGTTAAATTTGTGCGTTAACTCTCTTTTAACTCGCTAACGTTTGTTAAGAACAGGAAGTTGTTACCTTCCTTACTTAAACTCGCGAAACTAAAAGTCTACATTCAAGTATTGTGTTTTCGTCAAACTCACGTGCAAATCGCTTTCTAATTAAGTAACACTTATCAAAGATAGGAAGTTGTTACCTTCCTTGCTAGGACCCGGAAAAACAAAGGTCCTAAATTAGATCACCTTAACCAATTTAATGTTCTTAGTGTTAGCCGAATAAATGGGTACCCATCTGCTGTTAAAGGACCCAAAAGTGTATCAAATTCGAGTAATAGGTTTTAATCGTACAGAAGCAGACTGTACAAAGAGAAATCAATTTGAAATCACAGTTTCACATCGAAGGCACAATTTCTTGCACAAGAACGCAAGAAATTGTCCCAAAAACTAACGTTTTACTTAAAACCAATTTTAAGTATCGCGATCTTACTCAAATCATTCGGAACTCGTGTTAATCCACTTAAATCTCAAACTTTTGCAACAATTTCGACTTGTACAAGATTTGTTCTAAGTCCAGAAAGCCAAAATGTGAGTAATGGTTGCTGGGTTCGAATCCCGCACCTATAACTTGTATTAATGGGTTTTAACCCATTTGATTCAGGTGCGGTCAGTGAGAAGGATTGATCCTGCTCCATCTGAAGTCAGTCTGTCAGTCCAATTTGGATCTTATCAGTATTACAGTAGTGTGTCGAATCAGATTAATCGGAAAGAAGGATTGAATCGTATCTCAGTGGAACCAGTCAGTTTAAGGTACATTGGAGTCGATAGAGTTGGATTCATAAGCCAGAGCAGAGACAATCCCAAGCGGAGCACCAGAGTCAATAGTGGGACCTAAAACCTAGTGAAGTGAACGTAACATTCTTTCGGATCATTGCAAATTGATTCTTATACTTTCGATTTAAAAAGATGAATCTTTTCGAGCTTATCATCAGTCTTATTGAAGGGGTTGTCACCCCCTGCCCCTGGGCCTAATTTATTCAGTGTTCTTCAAGTCAATCGGAATCAAAGAAATTAAAGAAGAGATTAAATTAAACTTCACCTGTACTAACCCCATAAACGGATCAGGAATTCCCCCAACCGGACCCCCCTTGTGTTTGACCCCTTGGCAACCGTATAGCATCCGAAAGTGCTATTGTTACTAGCATTTCGGGCTCACCCAAAGACCGGAAACCTTGCACTACTAACCCCTTTAATCTAGTTAATTTAGATTGTTCAGCAGCCTGTTTTATTGGTATTGTACTGTCCTTTAGTAAGGAGGACGGAAGAAGAGTTATAATCTAACCACACGAACACAAGCACATAGGGACTGCACAATAGAGTTTAGTAATAAGCCAAACACTTGGTTAGTTAGTCAAGAAAGGAAAGAAAGAGGAATATAGCAGAGTTGAGTTTAGTTATCGGAACCTTGTCCCTATCAACCATTAATAATCTGGGTAAATCAGATACTGGCAACTCTGGCAAACCACTGTTGTTTGTCTAATTGTTTACACAGCATATACATAGTTTGTGATTTCGTAACTTGTCTTATCCCCTGTACGCACTGTAATAATCCTGTTCATTGTTTACTGTCACTATTATCGTTGCTAATATCACTATAGCTATCATTATTAAATTGTTGTGTCCTAATACTGAATCCGCTTACTAGGACATAAGGATCACATCAAGATTTGGATTCATAGCCCCTGTACAAGTAAGTGGTTAAATTGAACCCTTGGTCCCGACAAAGACATCACCATCATCGTTATAGAATCTTGATTTGGCAATCAAGATTCTCAATCAGTGTTCTTTGATACAGACCTGATTCATCTATCCAGAAACGGCAAGTGTCGACCCCGCTTGCTACTGATATCCCTTGGATCCCCATCCCCTTCAAACGAACTCACGCCTAGACCCCATCCAGGTTGACAGCAAGGAATCTTTGGTTCTGGACAAATCACCTTCCGAAGATCCTGTGCCTAAGTTTATCCTCACCGATAAACGAGTCGACCTTCCGTGTACTCGAAGTGGTTGATACCCAGAGTCAGTCGTGATAGACTGTTGTGGAATTTGGAATCCCGATCCTACCCACTTCATTACATATGTGTGAAGAATAGGACCTTCGACAACCACAATTTTGATATACATGAATCTGTCCTTGAACCATGAACCAATTTGTTTTCTTGCACAGGATAATTGTGTGGTATAAATGAAAATATAAATGCTGGTAGCATAATTGCATTTATTTTAAACTGTGCATTACTGGTAGACCTAACCTATTCATGGAATTTAAACGAAGACCTTGTTTGTGGTTCTTTGACTTTCACAGCTGTGGCCGAGACATTACATAATGTTCAATAGTGACCTAAAAATGGTTTCTATAAATAAAATATGTAAATAAATAAATAAATAAATAAATAAATAAATAAATGAATGAATGAATAATTGAATAAATAAATGAATAAATAACTAAATAGATAAATAAATAAATACAAAATAAATAAATAAATAAATAAATAAATAAATAAATAAAACGGTTGCCTTTTAAGGGCCAGTTGGGATAAGCGGTTGTTCTGGCTCTCTTCCTTCCTCACTACTCGACCATTTCCTGTAGCAGCGCCGACTTGTATTGCTAAGAAACATGGAGAGACCAAGCGGCCTACTCTTCTTCTTACTAATATGTCACTCCAACTGTCAACACTTCTGCTACATTTTTCTCCAGTTGAACGAAGCCATGAGCCTGCGCACGTCAGAAAGTGGAAAGTGACGATGTTTCTTTGCACCAACATAGAAGATCCGCTTTATGACGCTTCAATAGTTGCAGATTACACATTTTACTGTCCACAGAATTGATGCCATAAAATTGACTTTCACAAATCAGTTAAAGTGGTTGAATGCAGCTGATTACATGAAAAACTTCACGTTCTAGGAACTCCGTCATAGAAAGTTTGAAAACAGTTTTAAAAGGACAGGTTTACTAAAGCTTTGTGAGTTCAAATTTAGGAAACATTTCGTAAGAAACTGTCATTTGTTCACTTCATAAGTTAGGACCATTTGAAATTAGTGGCAGTGTCTTTGTCTAAATTGTTGATGTGCAGTGTACAGTATACAGACTGTAGAGTTTACAGAGTTGTTGTCTGTCGTTACAAACTGTCACTCGCTACAATACCAGCAAAACGATCATATGAGCGCTTTCAGAATTTACATTTCTAAGTTTACTTAACAGAAATATGACAATCTGTGAAATTGTAAAATTAGAAACTTTGTAATTTTGTGAAAAACCGAGGTTTTCTGTTCAGTTTTCAACTTATTCCTTTTCGATTTGTCTCTTTTTCAGATGCCATCAGAAGTCATTTGGACTTCTGCTAAAAATGAAGTTTTCTCTCATTGCGAAAAGCACAAATCTTAACAGTCTACTAGCATAAAAGTCTATTTTGTAGAATCTTAATTTGGATTTACTGCAGCAGCATAGGACGAGTGTGGGCGATAGGATGGGGGATTTGAGTGGCTCGATGTTTCAGTTTAGCAAAACCAATCAGAAAACTGATGGTATTAATGTACTATGTAGTGGCAAATTGTGAGCTGAAATTTGTTTCAATTCGTCTTGGCATTTAAATTTTCATTGCCAACGAGAAATTCGAATTGTGCACACGCAACAAAATCTTAGATCTACAGAACAAAGTCAATGTTGTTGTGACTGTTGTTCTTATTTAGCAACGAACGAACGAACACAACGAATTTTTCGATCATGCGTTTTGCCATAGTAGCATTCCTGTGGTGCGCTTTAATTAGCCTTTGTAAGTTTTCACTCTAGGTGCTTTGGATACTGACTGATCTATACCAATTCCACAAACAAGTTTAAATATCCACTGACCATAAATTCAGGATTTTTGATAGTGTATTTATAAGTGTGATCCATTTTCATTGTTTACATCTAACCTTACTCTTTGGTAGTGGGAACGTCAATATACAATCTGATCGCAAAAGGGTTGTGGTTGTGGTTAAAACGTCAACAGCCAATCACAGTTTCTTTAAAGAGACTGTTTTGCGACCTCCCATGAAAACGGGACCATTTTTTAACAAAAGTGCTAATTTTGTTTTTCATCGCCCTCCACCTCAAAAGGAGGGAAAGAGGTTTCCACAATCTGATTGGATGTTGGCTACCTTTCCACAAATAAGCAATGAAATAAGGAGAACCTGCAGCTTACTTTTCCAGTGTTACGAACTTGTGGTATATACATGCATATGCATGGAATGGAAATATCTGTATTCATTCTGCAATTACGGCAGCCAAATTGAATAACACTAATGTCAATTTCTTTTAAGAAAACACACAAATGTTCATGAGACTTCTGACTACTTTTCATTTTATTCTGGAATATTACTAGATTTTTTGTTTAGGTCATGGTTGTGGCAACAAGAACCCTCCACCATCCCCACCAGAACCTGGCCCTGCTCCCCAACCTCCTCCTCCTCCTCCTGCTTCTAAGGGAACGCCGCTAGAAGGTAGGTAAAATTCTCACAGTGGTCCTGAAAATGTTGCTGCATACAAATACCACTGTATTATCTTGTTGTCGTGATGCTTATAGTAAAATGCACTCTTGTACACAGCAAGAGTATATTGTTACAATAGTATACGTTGCAATCAACTAAGGAATGTGCTCATTAATTGCGCAACCATAACTAAAGTTATATAGAATAGAACTAAAATAAAGGAGTCATTGTGACCTACCGTAAGCCTTATGGCTCCAACAACAGACTACAGAGTAGTAAAGAAGCTGCGAACCGGGCCGATGGAGAAATTAGCTAACGCTTTAGCAAACCAAAACAGAAAAGTTCGAGTAGAGAAACAATGAGAGGGGCAAAACTGTTGTTTTAAAAGCTGATTATTTTCAGAAAACTAAGAAATATTGAAACATTCATGACATGATAAAGAAAGATTGTTGTAATGGGTTGAGCCGGGAATAAAACTACTGTGCTCAGCCAGCACCACTACATAGGACCATACATGTGCTTGGGGAGGTTCGGGGAGGGTTTTCACCCCCCCCCCAGATCTGGACCTCACCCCTCAGAATCCGGATTTTCCGTTTTTGTTTGCAAAGAACCGGAAAGATCCGGTTTTCCGCGGGGCCGTCGACCGTCGGTTCACCACCCCCCCAGCACTTCCCCTCCTGCACATGTCTACATAGTACTGGCGCAGTGGACGTACGCGGGAGACTGCGGGTGGAGATCTTTGGTCCAGGCGGTTCACACTACGCTGATTAACCTCGCCAAGGGGGACCGATAATTTCGGGGGACGCCAACGGGGCGGGGCGCCTGACAAAGTTGGGGGACACACACAAAGTTGAGCTCAGTTTACAAAAAAATTCCGGCCTAGTCCCAGAATTCTACCTAGCTACCTTACGAGATCAAATCTAGTTAAAACAACTGTTAAAAATTAGTAAAACGAGTTACGACCAACTGAGCTGTTTAATAATAGAAAACGCGGGGCAAATTAGTTATAAATAAACCACCTGGGCTACCCAAGGGGGGGCAAGTTATGTGCAGCGGGCTACCCGATTGCAAAAATACAATATATACACAAGCGGGAAATAACAATTCAGAAAGGGGTCAACAGCAACAAAATAATTGGGAAAGGGGACGGGAACTAAACGGAAGGATAGGCTTGTCGATGGAGACGGACCCAGAGACACGGGGCAACCCCGCAGAAGAGTAGGATTGGGGTAGGGGGAAAGTTAGAAGTTAGATAAAAAATAGAAAGGAAAATAATTATAACCTAGATAGAGGGTTAGGTGGGCAAGGATAGCGAAATTTTATGAAAGGAAAAGCAAAGAGGAAACTTTTAACAGCAAGGGAAAACTCGATTGGAGGGCCCCCCAAAATTTGAAGCCCGACCGTTCGCGACAAAATTTAACTCCCAACTGGGACCCCAACTGCCTAACTGGTGGCGTGATTACGAAAGCAAAGGATTGTTTGCGTTGGGAACGGTAACGTTTATCTTCACCAAGCCAACATGAATCATAAATAAAATCTCCAAAGGCTCCAAAAATAGAGAAATTAAAGGTTTCAGGTAAATTTTGAATTATCAGCATAAAGATAGCACTACAAGTTATTTGAAAAGGGGTTTTACATACAAAACAACACAAAATCATCGGGCTTCCCAATAATAACAACGAATGACATTTAGGAGGGGGTTTGGGGTATTTTTGGGGAATTTTAGGGAAAACAGCGAAGTTAGGACTATAGAAGGGATTGGAAGGGAGATGATAGCGGTGTCGCTATTACCCAGATTACATTGTCACTGAAAAGTTTAGGGATTAAAGAGATTATTAATACCTTGAAAATTTAAAATATAAGTTCAGAAGAATTACATCAACATTTTACTTGGCTTATTTCTCTATATCTACGATTTTTCAACTCTCTGTCTAAGCTTAAAGCTATGTAGCATTAATCGGTGACACTCTTGATCATGCCAGCGTTAGTTCCCGAGTAAAGGCACCCAGAATACCTATCTATCTAGCAATAGTGCTTCCTATATACTCTTAGTTGTGAGCAATGAGCGTAAAGAAGATAGCTATGTGTTTTCAGAATTCATGGGAGAAGATGTTGAAGAAAGCGGATACGATTCCGGAAGTAACTTCATTTCTTTGCATTAAGTTTAAGATTACAATTTTAACAACGATTTTTGAAAAATATGTGCTGAAGTTCTTAAGCCAGAAAAATTAGTATTGACAAAATAGCTCTGTTTAGTCTTATTACTGGCTTATATTAGAGACTGTACATCATTAATTCGTTAATATTACCAAATACAGAAATCTAATTGTACTCTTTCCTTTACCCGTTGATAAGAAGCAACATTAACTTGTTAAAGAGCAATGTAAGGCATACACAAAACAAGAAAAAACCAAAACGAGAAACTGAGTATCTTTTCTTTCAAATTACCTAAGCACTCACTAACAGTTTGTTCAGATTTTGTGAGTCTCAAAAGTCGATAAGTTAAGTTAAGTCGATTTTGAATTTTAGCTTATGAGGACGAAGAAGGAGGTCCCGTGAAAGACTTGAACAAAGATCTGGACTGCGATTTTGACAGCGGCTGCTGCTGGACGACAGACGGAGATCTGGACTGGGTCGAAGCGGATGGCGATACAGATGATGACAGAATGGATGAAGCCTTTGGCACTTCGAAAGGACCTGGTAAACTGGGAAACTTCGCTACAAACGTACTGACAGAGTATGACAAATTAGTCGAAGCTTGCAGACAAAATATGCAATTGATGTACCTAATTAGCTGTTAGTCCTCTAAATTTGATGAATTTTAGATGGATTCCAGTAAAATTTAGTTCACCATAAAGGATGTATTTACATAAATTAAATGTCAGTTTTAACATTGCAGATGGAAAGTTTTTGGCAGTGTACTCGGAAGAAGATGCCGGAAGTGATGAAGCCATCTTCTATTCGTGTACAATTGAATGCACAGAAGGAGATGTAGAGGTTGAAGCCAGGTGCGACTATACTACATTGTTCGCTGTTTCTGTTTGTTGTCAGCCTGAAGAGTATAAAAGGAACAATACGTAGTGTAAGTTGCAGCATTGCCAGCAGTATTCTCAGAGAGCAGACGAAACTCAGGCGTCGCCTGCAAGTGCGCTCACAAATTTCTGGGAGCATAGCAAGCAGTGCTACAGCTGACTTGTAATGTGGTCAAAAATGTTCGTCTTCTGTCAAAAATGTCAAGTCTTGGAAGACTACTGTTGCTTCTCTGATTTTCAGTCATTTGCGTACTATCCAACTTAATTTGAATATTTATGCTGGCGAAAAGTATATAAGGAGAAATCTTTGATCACTGCAGTCAGTTCAACTGGCTGTCAGCAGCCTCGTTGCATACTCCGACAGGAGTGCAGCGAAGACTTACCGTACAGTACAAGTTTACTGGACCCCACATCGTGCAGTACAATTGTACACACGGTGTAGGGTGCAATTCAATATTACGCACGTGGCTGTAGCATGGCTCGGTTTAGACTGAATCATGTTACAATCAATGTTAACTTCAATATTCACTTTTCAAATCCTCTTAGCACCAAAAAGGATTCATTTATATTCTAGACATTGGCAGACTGGTGGAGCTAAATTGGAAGTCTGTACCAGGGACGCCTTTGACTCAAGAGCCTCATTGCAAAATTGCCAAAGCCTGAAGGAAGGTGACATGCCAGGTCCTACCACTGTAACCCTACCTCCTGGAGAATTCTTTGATGTATGTAGCTAAACTTTAGTCAAAAAATAATAAACTCATCGGTATTTTGAAAGATTAAATCGTGGGAAAGTTATTCATTCGCCCCAGTACCCTAACATAGCAATACTACATTCGCCCGGGAGTGCAAACATAGCACTACTACATTCGCCCGGGAAGGGTAACGTAGCACAATTATATTCGCCTGCAAGTGCACTATGGCAGCCATTCATTCGCCCATAAAAACATTTTTCTTTGAAAAGTTGACGGGCGGTAATTATCCGCCCGTCTGCATCGCCCGTCAAAGATTTCATGTGTTAAAGATAGGGTTTTTATCTGGACGGGCTGACGGGCGGTCTTAGGGCCGGGCGAAGAGAGAAGATCTTGATGAAAGAAAAACATGTTTTTTCATTAAAAAATGTAAATGTAAAATTATTACTGAGAAAAAACAGTTTGTAAAGAAAATAATGGAATAAGAGAACAAAAAAATCGGATAACAAAAAGTTTTGTTATAAAAAAACAGTTTTTTGTGGGCGAATGAATAGACAGCCATACTGGACAAACTGACATCCAAAGAAGTTGTGAATTTCGAAATCCAAAACCTATTTCCTATCGTAAACAATCTTCAAAAAGTTTTTCTCTATATATTTAATAATAAAAACAGAAGAGTATCGACTCGTGAATATATGCCTAACCAACCTGAAATTTCGACTAGGTCCAGTATATATATATATATATATATATATATATATATATATATATATATATATATATATATATATTAGATTTACTGGATTTATTCACAAATACTAAAATACCACCCATTACGTACGTACTTATTTTCAGATTGTATTTCGAGCTTATAATTTCAAAGACGATGAAGGGAGTCTTGTTGCAATTGATGATATTGATGTCACCGCTGATCCCTGTCCCGGTACGATCTTAATCTAATTTGTTTTTAATGATATGGAAAAATCAAAATAACGTCCTGCTGATTTGATTCATCTAGAGTTTGCCTGAACAAAGATTACTACATGTAATGTGACCAATGGCTAACCGTTTTCCACCCGGCTGGCCAACAGCACTACCGATGTCATTAAAATAAAATTTAATCCATTAAAATTAGTTTACTATTTTATATTTATTGCTAAATTTTAGAAACGACCACAACCGCAGAACCAACAACGCCAGCAACAACAAAAGCCACTACGACTACACAGGCCGATAATGGCGATGAAGCGCTATGCAATGCGGTTGCATGCAAATTGGATTCAAGTATGAAACCATGAAACAACGCGCATTTGATAAGTTCAATTAATGCTACCTTAACGGTATACCTCTTAATCTTTTGAGTCTGGCCAATTTGCGTATGATTTAGCTGTCTGCCTAAAAGTTAATTAACTGTTTAGATTTTTTCTGAAGCATAGGTACGTTAAATTCAAAATGCAGTACCGTGTATGAACAAGGTATATAAAAATGTAAGCACTATATATATTTACAGGTCTCTGTAACTACGTTGATGCAGCGTCGGTCGGAGCGGCTGACGGAGAGTTCAAGCAGTCAAATAAGAGAATAGGAAACTTGGATACAGGAGTTCCTGGACCTCGTAAGTGCGATTTGAAAACAACAGTTCACTGAATTCACAAAATATTGGTATTTATTGTACGACAAAGTCTATGTATTGGATGATACTCGAACTTGAGTTTTGTCACCATGTTTTCGTTATGAATGGACAGCTCAGCCAAAACAAGAAAAATAAAACAGGTGTGCGACAAACCTCATCATTGGACAACTATATTATTATATAAAGCTTTTCCTACCAAGCTAGTGCGTACCTAAAATCCAACCCGAAAGCGGAAGCCGGCAACAGACAGCGTGAAGCCCGGTTCATGCTCGTTGTCCTTTAGTGCTTTGTGCTTTAGGCAGTGCTTTGTGCTTTTGGTCCTTGTCCTCCGTCCTTTAGTGCTTTGTCCTTTAGAGACGGGTGCTTTGTCACAGTGCTAAAGCTGAAGCATTCTAATTATGTTTAATAATAAAATAATTAATATATAGTTTAATCAATACCTTGATAACAAAAATATTTTTTCTAGCTAGTAAAGTATTTTTGCGTGTAACACACTTAAACCAGCTAAATTAGCTAAAACAACGTGTGGGACCTACGCAGCCACTTTATTCAGCAAACAAGTAAACTCCTGCTGTATTTTATTGCCCGAGTATATACTACTAAAGCACTAAGAAAAAGTTGAACATTGTTGAACATCTCAAAGCACCTCCAGAAGCACAAAAGCACGAAGCACAAAGCACAAAGTGCTACAGATGACCATGAACCGGAAAAGCACAAAATACAAAGCACTGTGCTTTAGACGTCTCTTGAGGGTGAGCATGAACCGGAAAAGGACAAAGCACAAAGCACTAAAGCACAAAGCACAAAGCACTGCGAGCATGAACCGGGCTTGACGGTAACAGTCACACTTGATTAGCCTTATTCACATTGCTTTATGTCACATTGTTTTTCAGCAAGCGGGCAGTCTAGCTATTACGGTTCTCAGATCAACAAAGGGGAGAAGGCAGCACTTGGAAGTCAAGATTTCCAAATTAAGGGACGAAGAAAGATCAAATTCAAGTACTACGAGGCCACAGAGAAAGCACAACTTAAGGTATATATATGCATGTAAGAAATAAAACTGAGCAGAACTGAACACTGAGTTATTTATTACCCGGAGTTTCATCACAGACGAGACACATTCCGTAGATAGATTAAAACTATTATTAAGCATGCATTATTTCCGTCAGCTCAAAAGTACAAACTATCGATGGTGTCATTTATGAGTAGCTACCTATGACGGGCCGCAGTTTGGTCGATGGTCAATGGTAGGACGGGACGGGACGGTGGCGGGCCGCGGGCCAGGCTAAGTATTTGCTCGGGCAGACAGTGATATATTTATGAAAGCTGGAATTATATGGTATCAATCAGTGGCCGTTAATCAATGGCTATTAATACAAATTTCTAATAAATGTAGGCATATTTAATTTTAAGGCCCTATAATTAGGCGACAAGCACAAGACTAAACGTCCACAACTAACGACTACGGATAATTTGTAGGTTTTCAGATTTTTTAAAACTTACTTAAACTAGTCGTCTATGCATTATACTTTCTTTTACAATTGACCTTTTCGTTTAGTTTTGCAAAAATGACGTCAGTTCCTGTGATTGGAAATCTAATCCTGACGTAAAGGTATCAGATCGTCAATGGCAAACAGCGGAAACAACAATTGATCAGTCTACCAATAGAGTAAGTCCATAAATAAAATTTTTATTGTAAGAAGAGTGTTATTAAGATTGACAGTAGCTCTTGATTTGTAGCGCTTAAAAGTTGCTGTTTCTGTAGACGATTTTAATTTCAGCTTTAGTTTCAGTCCGCGTTTCACTTTCAGTTCACTTTAAAAAGAACGGTCTCAGCCTTTTGAGTTGTCATAAAGCACAATTTGATGTTTATTCAGCCTCCAGTGCAGCAATATTAGCAGAATCAAAGATCAAAAACCTTCAAAATTTCAAGTTTAGCGAAAGACTGAAATTGAGTGGGTGAAACTAAAACCTGTACAAATCTAAAACCTAGTTTCAGTTTCAATCTCAGTGCCTGAACTGAAACATCACTGCTTAAAATATGAGCGCAACTTTTTCGCAAAGGTTGAACAATTCAACTCCCATTAGGCAGTATCCATACAGTTTAATCAGCAAGCAAAGTGTAATTAAAACGTTATTAAAATGACATAATATGTATTGTATTGACATAACTGATTGCTAACCGACAAAATTTAGTGTTACTCTTGTTGTTACTATATACTGTTTATTAATGAAAACACTTTGGATCTGGTTTAGATATTCTTTGTTGGAGAAAACAATGGTGAAAACTATGGCTCCGTAGGTGTGGCACAAGTCGAAGTGTACGACGAAAGCGGGAAAAAGCTCTGCTAGCTTTAATCTAAATCAATAATTATAGAAAATTCAATTTGACAATAGAAATACATTAATCTACAAGAAGTGAACTCTGTGACTATTTGCTCCCAATAAAGTGTCTTTAAGGATTTCAGACATCCTACGTTTTCAGATTTCAGTCGAATAAGCTATTCACTTAGAAACTAAATTAGAATTATAACATTCAAGCCCTTAAAAATGAATTTTAAAACTAGAACAAGCTGTAGCATTAAAGGCCAGCGTTGTGGAAAAACAAAATATGTATTTTGAAAATTTTGCGCATTGACGGAAGTTAAATATGAGAGAACTACGATTTTCGGAAACAATGGAAAACTATCACAGCAACAAAACTTCCCTAAAAGTAGAAAAGGTTCGATAGTTCTGTGACTACGAGGGCCTTTTACGCGCGCGAGTTAAAAGAGCAGAGTTAACGCGTTTAACCCTGCAGCCGAGTTAAAATGAACTGTTTTTAACTCTTTTAACCTTTTGCGCGAAAAGGATTGAGTTAATTTTAACTCTTTTAACTCGTTTAACTTGCTGCGCGAAAAGGTTCTAAGAGGGTACTTACCAGCTACTGTATTGCAAAACAATGAAGGTAATTTACTATAAAACACAATAATATATAATGAACAACAGAAACAAAAATAAGGGCAATTTTTACACGGGAAAGATAGCTATGCATGGAAAATTTAAGGTGACGGTTCTACTTCTGCACTGTACTACAGGCACTAATTGGGGGGGAAAATGGATACGGACAAAAACTATTCATGCAAACTAAACAACAAACCGAAAACCGAGGGAAACCGAGATTTTTTCAAAAGTTGTTTACATACAGGGGTTTTCTGGTACACGTTTTGCTTTACAACTGTATCTTAAGTTTATGCAGAGCGAATGACAAGAGGAATCAAAAAAACGCACTTGAGAGTCCGGTCTTGCGGCGCCGAAAACCCCTGTATACAACTTTTGAGCAAAATCAGAGACAAAAAAATTTCGGTTTATTTTGATACCTACGTATCGAAAAATCGAATTTCGTGAAATCAAAAGCAATTTTGCGACATTTTAACTCAGCGTGGTAGGAAACAAACCCAAACCAAATTTCAGCTAATTGTCAAAAAGTTTTGCGAAATCTGTGGGCCTCGGGGGGTTTCCTGAAAGGATCGAAGACAGTCCAAACTACAAAATACACATAATTTTTTTGCAACAAAATAAATCTCTCTTCATACCTAAAAAAGTGGCGCCTTTGTTTATTGTAGGATTGAATAGAAAATTGCATAAAATTTAAGTCTACATGTATTTTATACTAGGAAGTGTAAGACTGTCTCTTATTCATGCACGAAACATTAAGGTCGAGTTGTCGAGTCTAGTAGTGTCTCGAGTGCACTATAAAACTCTTGATATGCGAGTAGCTGCTAGCACTCGACTTGCGAGTTAAGTTATGACAGTCGACTACTATTAGCAGACTAAAACTGTTCCATAAAAACTACTAGTAGACAAGAGTCGAGTTCTTTTGAAGATCTTCATTTGATATGTGAGAACTAAAGTTTAATTATTTTTAATTTTTTTTATCGAAACCAACTCAAAATCAAGAAACACGTATTTGAAAGTTTTGTCGGGTGTCTGAAAATCTTGCGAACTTTCATTGTGATTTGAATTTTTTAAGTGATTTTTAAATGATTATGGTTATTTGTTTCTTAGAACTTAAAAAAAAAAAAAAAAAAAAAAAAAAAAAAAAAAAAAAAAAAAAAAAAGGGGGGGGGGGGGGGGGGGGGGCGCACTCCATTTCTAGTCCACGTACTAGCACTGCTATATTGTCGAGCTGTTGTACCTGGCATAGCTAATTTTCTTGAGGTGTGGTTGAAAAGCCTCTATAAGTACGCTTGATTTGACGACTAGTGTTAGCGTTGCGAGTTCTCGCATGCTAGTGCCAGCATGAAAAAAGAAAAAAAAAAAAAAAAAAAAGGGAGTCGAAGTTTTATGGAATTGCCCCTTGGTTGAAATATATCTATTTCTTGACAACGTAATTGATATAAAAATATACTACCGCCTGTCTTCCTTTCGCAATTAAGTCTTTGCTGTCACAAGCTATAATAAAAATGTCGGAAAATCGTAAAATGTCAGCGCAGTATGCATTTACGTTTATAAGTCCACCTCCTGAGATCTTGTCACACCACTGTACATTTATTAGGAAGACAGCAGAGCAGCGTCATAATCTTCCTATGTTAAGGAATTGACACAACTGAACAAGGTCTCCAGCCAAAACCAAAGTTTTGTGCTACTACACAAAAGCGGACATTAGATCACAGTCTCCACTGGAGCTAATGACATGAATTGTACTGTCAGAAGGTAGGGGCAGGATTGAAGCACTCCTTGGAAAACTCTGAGGTAGAGAAGTACAATGTGTTCAGCTATTCCAATCTCTGTCAAGAGACAGCAAAGTTTCTGGACGATTTCTAAAACAAAGAACATTACTTGTAACAGTGGCCATGGGCGATCAAGCTAAAAGAGTGCTGCTCATCTGGAACTTTAAATTTGTACACATTATGAGCGCACTTATGTTAATAGAACATTACTAATACATACAGTGACACGTTTAGCAAGGTCTTCAAAAGGCGGACCTCACATATGGGAAGGCTGATCGGTTGGCGGCAAGTCAACCACAACTTTTTGAAAATGTAAAAATAAAAAAATAATTCTGAAAATTATTTGCGAATTTCTATTTTACTCTAACTAGATAACCAGCCAGTGATCGGTTCAATAGAATAGCAGGACACACACTCCTAATAAGTAGAATTCTAGGGGATCCGGTAGCGACTAGTAACCGCTATGCTACAGAGAGAGGACTGACCTCTTGTGAGCAAAACCTTTATGGGAAAAACATTTGGAACAAACTGAACAGATTGATTTAGCCAGCAACCCTGCTTAGAAAATAATCACCGCAGGTAGTTTTTATTAAAACTGTCTCAACTGCAGAACACAGATTTTGACAATCAGCAGTAGTACTGTGCCCAAATTTGGCACAGCTAAGAAAAGCTGTGTTCAGAAACTAAAGTTTGCGCAGTGCAAATTCATACATACAAGTGGTGACTATCCAGAGTGAAGTCGGTAGCATATTCGTGTCTCGCGGGTAATCGCGTAACTCTGACCCGCGTCCAGATCTTGCTCCCAGGATTTCGAATAGAGGGGTTCCATGGTAAAATGCATTGAATTAATTTTGCTTTTTTGCCCAAATATTGTACATTGGATGTTTATTTCGTGCGAAAAGTAAATTATCGCGCCGAAGGCGGGAAAATGTTTTTAAAAAATAGCAAAAATTTTCTATTTTGTCACCCCAAAAAGGGGGTCTAGACCCCTGAACCCTCCCCGCCCCTGGGTGCGGGCCTGCCCGCGACCGACCACCCACTGAGGTTGGCTAGACCGCCTTGGACCAGTTTTGGCAATTTCTGCAAATTTAAGAGCATTAAGCCATCAATGCATTACTTGAGCCAAAGTTGACAGTTTACGAGATCTCCACGAAGCATCAAGAAGAAAGTCCAAAAGAAGAATTTTAGAGATCTAAAGTCAGTGCACTAGTTCTCTGACTATTGCACTTCTATGAATTACAAATACTTTGACTGACCGTTTCAAATCACTGATGCTGCCACTTGCAGATAAGATAAGCCTTCGCTTTAGTAGAAGCCAATAAGCAACGTGCCAGTACAAAAATATTAAAAAGAATCACAGAAAAACTGAAACTTTTATGTAAATTGAAGTTTTTATAGTAAAGTAAGGCCTAAGATTGGTTAGAATTGATGTGAATAAAGTATCAGCTGGCCCCCTCTTGATCCGCGGGTACCCACTGATTTGAAAGTTGACCCGCGGGTCAGCGCGGGTACCCGCGACCCATGCCTAACTCTGTGACAAGCTTAACCAGTAACCTAGTTTAAGGCAGGTGGCCACGGAGCAACAACGTAAGGATAAAAGCGTGCGGTCTAGAGGGTGGTAGCCTCTCGGGAAAAGCTGAAGCTTATTAAAAAATTTGCAGACCTGCAATGTTGCAAATAAACAGAACAAGGTAGAGCGGCGGAAAAGGATTGGCGCAGCATTTTGGGACAAAACTCTTTTGAAACCAAGACGTTGCAACCAAACATTAAAAAAATCTTTAATATCCCCCACATGCTAGTTTCTTAAACGTACAGCACTTACCGAAGACTTCAAGCTGGTCAAAAAAATATCATCTGGTTGTCCCATCACTTTTCGAACTGAAAAAGTACAAAACGTACTTAAAAATGAAATATAATGCATGGTCTGGTTCTGTGGGGCTCGTTCCTGGAAAAACCTTCAACAGATTAGTAGAAAGAAATGTTTGCAAGCGATTTCTTTGTACCATAAACAATACATCAAAAGAAGTCCTAACGATAGTAGTGATAAAATTACGATTATTCAGACATTTGCAAAATCTTCAAGTTTTAAGTAAGTTTTTAAAAAATTATAATTTTGGCTAATTTCAAAGAAAAGAAATTGAAAAAATTTAACGAAAGAATCCGGCGAGACCACTAATTTGATAAACTCATTTTCACCAAACATTTTTCTGATATTTCTTGATTCCCTCATGGCCAGTTTTTATCCGTTGGCCCCGACCGTAACAGGATTTGTTCCTTGTAAGGTTGGTGTAACGGGTAAGACCTCCTTGAAGCCACGTGTACCCTCTGAATGACACGCATGTCAAAAGCAAAGGGGAGACGGCGTGTCTAGATGAGACATATATACGTTATACGTATGTATGTTTGAGGGATACGGAGAACGTTCGCTTGTATCCATTTTTGTATTAATTATAATACGATTAAAATCAGATCACTAACACTGCACTTGGCGAATCAAACAAATACGACAAAACAGGCTATTTTTGCGTTCTAACACATGGAAGCCCAACTGCATACTCAGTTAGTCTGAAGCGTGACT
>JASAND010004559.1:0-20673 GCA_030248195.1 Trissonchulus latispiculum
CCTCTAATTAGCTGGCACCAGGCCCACACGGTCTCCAGGGGCCGCGCAGACGCCTTTACACCCATATTATGTAGGGGCGCTATCGCGCCCCTACATAATTGGTTGTTATGGATGGGAAGAGGGTACAAAAACGAACATTTTTGCTTTTACAACCTTTGAGCTATCTCTCAGGGTTAAGTCAGTATAAGCCAAAAACGATTTTTGGGGTCAAAAAACGGCCATTTTCGAAAAAATCAGTTTTTTCAAAATAACTGCTAAATGCTACGAACAATTTTCGGTTATTTATACTCAATCAATACGCGGTCAAATTGCCCGTTTTATCAGTGCCTATTAGCTGGGATTCGTTGCTCTAAGCTAGAGATTTGGCCGAAAAACCATTTTGGCCGAAAAACCATTTTGGCAAAAACTGCGATTATTTTGTTTTAAACAGCGATTTCTCAAAAACTACCCAATGGATTCGCGTGATCTTTGCCAGAATGAAAATTCGCTCTATTGCGGAGGGACTTTTTTCTGGGTTTGAGTTAAAACGTCTCCAGTTGCGAGAAAACTGAATACAAAGTTGCGAAATTTCGTGTCACCGCACATTTCCCGGATTTTCCGGAGTATTGAGGCTTGTTGAGCCAAATCCAAAAAAATGTCCCTCGGCCCATATGTCCTTCATACCATGGCACAAGAAAAAATTTTGGCCGATTCTACAGTTTTGAGAAATCCATGTTCAAAAATTTTTCGTCTATATTTAGCCTGTCAGATGTCAGCATGTCAGAACATTTTTGCTAGTTTTGTGCTGATTTTGCTGGTTTCATAAGCTGATGTGAATCTGCAGATTCTAAGCTTTAAAACGATGTATAAAGCTCTTTCCAACTCTCAAAATTGCGAAAGTTATAGCGTTTCAAAAGAATCACGACAAAAGCACTGCATAAAAGGACACCACCACCTTAACCCCCCCCCCTCCCTAGAATGTAGTAAACTGGAAAAAAACAAAAATTCTTAGGACCAACAACCCCAACTACAGACTTTTTCATTTCATACACAACAATTCAGCCCAGAGAGTTTATATTCAGTCTCATTCTTCTTAAGTACGACGTACCTTCGTCTCCCACTTGGCGCCGCGCGTGAGTCGTTCCTTGGCCTCGTCGCGCTGACGCTGCTCCAGGAAGTGCTTGTGACGCGTCGCCCGCTGAACGTCCTTCGTTTTCAGGGCCGTCGTCACATGACGCCAAAGTCTGCAACACAAAAAGACAAGACAAAGTTTAAAAGAAAAACCCGCAAAATAATGCTGAATTCTGAGCACTGGCGGAAAGGGGGGCTGAATTTATTTATCAGGAAAATGAAGACAAGGGAAGACCCCGGGAAGAGTATGGTGTATGAGCTGAGTTAACAAATGAAATTAACGGTTAACTATTAATTTTAATCCTACACATACCTGAGTTAACACCGCACCACTATAACGCAACTATACGAAATTGTTGTTAAATAAAAGCGTATACAAGTGTATATAGCATGTACGTACTGTTCCATTGTGTCAAACTGTCTCAGCACTGAATGCATTTTTATGTTCTGTTTGATTGCTACAGTTGAAATGAAACTGCTGGGGGGCAATGGTACCGCCCCCGTGGGAAATCCGATGGATATGGACCCCATCAAATGGAGATCCCCACAGGTCAGGCCCGCACCCAGGATTTTGAAAAGGGGGGGGGGGGTCCAAGGTCAAACGCAAAGGAGGTCTGGGGGGCGGAGCCCCCCAGAAGTTGAAGAGAATTTTTGCATTTTTGCCAAAAAAACAGTACATTGGACGTTTATTTCTTTCAAAAAGGAAATGTTCGCGCCGAAGGCGCAAAAATTTTTTATAAATAGCTGTTTTTGCCGTAAAAATGTCAAAAATTTTCCATTTTGTCATCCCAAAAGGGGGGGTCTAGACCCCTTGAACCCCCCCTGGGTGCGGCCTTGCCACAGGTGTCCCCTGGCATCCGTCTGGTCAACGGCGCTAAATGGTATCCAATTTCGCGGGGCATGGCTGACCCTTCCCTTCAGTTTTTATCTTCAGTCATGTTGGAGTTGGAAGCCTCCGGTCCTTAAATTATGCTACCGACCTTGTGGGTCCAATATGCCATTTATTCCGGCTGTCCCTAACTTGGCCCTATTCCGGGGTTCCCCTTCTGACCCCATTGCTAAGACGTGTGCTGGGCTTGGAGGTGGAGACTCCCCATATGGATTCGTCCGCCGGACGCCACAGAAGAAGAAGAAATGAAACTGCTTATTCATGGTGTATTTGATTTTTTTCAGAGGAGGTATAGAAGCTACCAACTCTCAATTTATAGTCTGGAGCTTGCGGAAAGCTCGCATCAAAAGTTTGGACAAATGCTACACAAACACTATAATGTCAAACTTCACTCATATGCTTTAGTGCTTCTCAGCAATAGCAAATAAAGCTGGCTTGCTGCATTACTTAATCAGATTGCAGCCTAGCTGCTAGAATATGGCTTTTAATTAAAGTTAATTTAATGCAGCTAAAGAATGAAAGAAATCACCATTAGCGCGCGCATACATACGTAGCCTTATACATATACGTAAGTAAAATATTATGTAAGAGTAAGTAAGAGGGTAAGATAGATAGGAAGGTGCACAAATCAAAACAATTTAAATGAAATTTTAAAGTAATAAATTCTAGAATTCTAGAATACAGAATTCGAAGAGACCTTTACTATTAGCAATAAAAACAAGGAATTGTTCAGTGTGCTTATTAAATTCTGTCTATTTGCTAAGTTAACCAGAAGGTACCTATCTATCTAGAATGATCAGAAATCAAATTCATTCATTCATCATTCAATCATTCAATCATTTCATCATTTCATCAATTCATCATTCATCATTCAATCATTCAATCATTCAAATAAAAAAATTTCTCCAGAAAATAGAAACACAAGAAAAAATCAGCAAAAAACACTACTCAAGCTGGCGTTACCGTCTAGATTCCATTGGTTCCTGTTCACTGACCGGACGTACCATCTTTTTCACAATGGTCAGCTTGTGAATGTCCAAAAAATCACATTCCTGCAACAAATGAAGAAACCAAAAAATTAGGAATTTTCGAAAACCAGCAAGAAAAAACAGGCTTTTTATTTTCCTACGTTTATTACGCAGGATTATAGAACAAAGAGATGTGAATTATTATATACAGGAACAATTCGGTGTCAAACAATGACTGGCTTATTTCATCAGACCCATGGAAGAAAAAGCTTTGACAGACTCCCCCAGACGTTGAAAGTAGTGACGTTTCAGGCAGCCCATTTATTTTCAGTTTCAGTTTAAGGCGGTTGGTCGTCGGAATTTCAGTTTCAGCTCTAGACTAAAATTTTATTTTTATATTTTTCACTATTAAAATTTTAACTTTATACGTTATGGAACGTCTTAAAACACATTTTTATTAGGTTGCAGTATAATCAGTAAAACTTCAGTAGAAAGTCAACATTCAAAAGTTTAGTTCAATGTATAAAACATCTGTAAAATTTGTGACTGCTGTTGTCAGTTTTGCGAGAATGGAATGTATCTAGGTATACCTACCTATGTATGTAAATCTACTAGGAAAAAGAAATTCATTTTGTGATACATACAGTATAACAGCATATTGTTTGCAATGTTTCAAGTGCATATGTTCGAGCTGATAATAATTTCAGACGACACATCATCTGAAAATGGTATTTTCAGGCTAAGCGTAGTCTGAAATTACAAGTTTCAGGCTAAGCGTTGTCTGAAATTGCAACTTTCAGTCTAAGCGTAGACCTAAATCGATTGATACATTCAGGCTTAGCAAGAGCTGAAATTTTTTTCAGATTCAATGGTCGACTGAAATTATTTCAATTTCAGTTTCAGGTCTGTTTCCTTCAGAATTTCAGTTTCCGTTTCAGGCGGCATATCAAAATAATTTCAGCTTCAGTTTCAGTTTTAGTTTCAGTCGTCGATTTTTTGCATTTTCAGTTTCAGTTTCAGGCGTCGAGCTCGACTATTTTCAGTTTCAGTTTCAGTTTTAGGTGCTGAAACATCACTAGTTGAAAGTCTACAAGTTTGTCAGCCCATAACTGTCTCACATTAAGAAGTAATGAAAAACTCCGAAGGCTTTGCAGTCCGAAACAGGAGAGAGCCAATAGACTTGAGACTTTTTTGCATTCGCTATTTCTGTCAGTAACAGACACAATTTCCGCATTAGTTTTTTTAATGATTAATTCCTTGTATCCTTCGTGGATCACCATCTACTTGCCCAGGGTGAGCCAAAATTAACTGACTAATCTTTTTAATTAAAACCCTCTCATGAGAGGCTAGGTATATGTACCTTTACAGCACCCGTTGAAGTGGTCACTTTCGCCGTCATAACTCCGTTCCACTGTCCTTTGACCGTCATAATGGGCGATTTTTGATCGGGCCGAAACACCTCCGCTTTGATACAGTGGGCCTTCCCGCCATAGAAAGGCTAAAAAAAGAAAGGTAGACATCACTAAAAAAGCTAAACGGAAGAAATAAACCAAAGACAATTATGTCTTTCACATATCACACAATAAATCATAAATAATAACTGCAAAATAAATTTTATTGGTAGATTAAGTAAAGAGTATTCAAAAATTCAAAAACAGAAGAAAGATCTTTCCAACACAGTTTGATTTTAAAAGATGTATATTGCAATGCAGAAAAGCCAAATATATAATACAGTCGCAGGCAGTCACAGTTAAAACAGTCAAAATAATATAACAATGCTACACATTACACGGAATTGGGAAAGTTGCAATAACCTTTGTCAGAAACTCGATTTCAGCAGAATAACCCGTTTTCGCACAGGAAAGGCTGCACTTGCCGCCAAGCTCTACCCAGGGTGTCGTCAGAATTGAGCTGAAAAAAGCATTTTTAAAATTAAAAACAATTTCAAAAACACTCAGACAAAATAAATGATACAAACTGATATTATGCATATAGTTAAAAATCTAAAACCAATTACCACGAAAAATCTGCCTATACCAAACAATAATATAGAACAAAGTAATTAAAGGTGTCAACCCCAAGACTGAAAACCAAACAAATTAGTTAGCTAATTATTAGCTAACTAAAGCCAAGCCTTAGGGAGGATAAACATTAGCTTTACCGTCCATAACCATTTGGAAATGTTGCAATATATTCTTCACCATGATCCAGTACCGAAATACAGCCCTGTCCCACCATCTCTACCCCAATGGACAGGCCCAAAAACTTGGATTTGGTCCAAATGTGGGCATCAAACTGTAGCCGTTTGTCCACACATTCTCCATACATGGCGGACACTGGAAGAAAAAACAGAGAAAAAATCAGATCACACAAACAACCATACTAACAGTGAATCTATTGCATACAATACAAGGGGCAACGTAGGTTCAAACTTCAAAAAATTTATAATTAAACTATTTATTAAACTGGGTATTTAACAATAATAATAACCGTTTTCATAGTTAAAACGTACGTACGTACATACATAATGCGTCAAGCAAGAAACCAAAGCAGAGCTTAAATCTAATCTGTATGAAATTTTCCAACGTATTGCCCGATTAAATAATCAGCAAAATGTTGCGAATTTTGTGGATTTTTATATTTCGGAGGGGCAATTCTGATAAACTATTTGGGTGGGCTGGCATTTTTTTAGGGTTTTGAAAGTGGGGGGGTTTCGCCCTCCCCCTAGGGAGGGGGAAGTGGGGGGGGGGGATTCGGGACAGTGGGGAGGGGGCGACCAAAATGTAAAATATACCGAAATTTTAGCGAAAATTGGCATTTTTAAGGTAAAAACGCAAAAAATCGCTGTTTTTAAGCTTAAAATCAACTTATAAGTCCATAAATTAGCTAAAAATTTAAACAATTTTTGAAAATTTGACCTCAAAAACCTAATTTTTTGACACTTTTGTGCGACCCCCAAAAAGTGGGTGGGGGCTTGCCGAAAAGTGGGGGGGGAACCGAAAAGTGGGGGCCCCCCACCCCCCCCCCCCCCACTAAAAAAAGGCAGGTGGGAGAGGGCAAAGACACCTAAGAATCCGTCGTATTTCCTCCAAAAATCGTGGAAAAAAGGAAAAATTGTGACTGGCTTGATTAGCGATCTAAATTTATCATTCATTGAAAACATACCTGGGGGGTGGTGTGAGACTTGCTCCGCAATAAAGCAGAGCTGATTTGCGGCACACGTGGGCACAGGGCCGTTGGCCACCAAAGGACTAGCGGAAGAGGCATCATCATCCTAAAACAGACAGTAACAAATGGAAAAAGTCCGAAAAAACAGAATCCCAGAAATCTATCTGAAACTTCACAAACTCAAAACAATCATAACAAAAGCATAATCTTAATCTGTTGCAAACTGCATTGGAAAACGAAATCCACATAAAAATCTGAATCCACAAAATCGATAGTATTTTAGCATTCAGCAAAAACAATAATATATCGCTACCATAAAATCTAACAAAACGGTAAAATTTCAAAATTATGAAAAACAATCCACCGCTTGCATTCAGGGTGTATCCAGGGGGGGGGGGGCGGCGCGGTTATAGGGCTTGTGAACCTTCTTTTCGGAAGCTTTTAGCTATTCTGGTCCAAATTTTCTTCCCATTTTGTTGAGACAAGAGTAAATGATAGAAAGAGTAAGACACCGTCCGTACTCTTCCTTAGTATTATAAATGGCCTGCCAGATGCTCGGCAGATTAAGGCCAAAATCTCGGGGGAATCACGATTAACACAGTTAATCGTGTGTTTATATGCGTTTGAACTAAAACGAATCTGATTGGCTAATCCCATACCTTATGCCAAAATTACGTGTATAAGGTGAACCCCCTGAGATCTCGGGGGCGGGCGGGTTCAGCTTAGCGTTGTTAAGCGTGTGCTTATCTATGATTGAACTGAAATTCATTTGATTGATTGGCTGCTTAGCTTCTGCTGCTGAAAAGCACTGGACGAGGGTTACGGTAGCTAGCTAGCCAATCAAATGCATTTCAGTTCAATCTCACATAAACACATGGTTAGGTGCGTTAACCGTGACCCCCCCCCCGCCGAGATTCCGGCCTTAATGTGCCGAGCATCTGACAGCCCAGGCTATACGAAGGATGAGTACGGTGTCGTACTCTTCCCATTACTAACTCTCACCCTCACCACATAGCTAGTCTTAGCAAAATCAATATTTGAATGCATAAATCCTCTTATGTACCCCTCATTATCCAGTTTGACCCCTTGGCTTATACCTTGGCAATTTTTATGGGGGGGCTCATTCAAAGTTGGGGGCATATTTTCAGAAAATTTTCCCAAATTTTTGTGGATTTTTGTGTATAAACTGCTAAAACTCGCTACAAAATGACTAATTCTAGGTGTTTTTTAAGCTAAAATAGTGAAAAGTTAAGTAAAAATTTTTGAAAATTTAGGTTAAAATGGCAAAATTTGGCAATTTTTGAGATCATGGGGGGAGGTCGTAATTTATGGGGGGCTCCTCGAATGGGGGGGCGTCCCCCTAGGAATAAGCCAGACCCCCCCTCCCCCCAGGTGCTAACCTTAGTCTCAAGGCCCGGCACAGACCAACAGCATCGGAAAGTTTCGCCCAAAATGGGGTTATAGGGTTTCTTTGCCACTTCGCTGCGGCGACTGGCATGAAATGAGGACAGATACCATCGTAGGACGGCCAGCATACGATCTTCTTCAGTGTCCTTATCGGGAATGCTGAAATTGCAAAACCGATACAAATATACAAAATTTAAATCTAAATTTAAATTATGAAAAAATTGGAAAATTTAAACTACTTAGGTTCATCCTCGGCAAAACCCTTGACCAAACATCCCCCGAAGACCCCCTTTTTTCAGGGGACTAAATATCTTTAAATATCTTTCTTAAAGTGGAACTATCTTAGAATAAACTTTGGGGTAAAAACATCACCAGAAATGACATTTGACAACACAAAAACGGCTACCACTGCCTACGTTCTCATAATATACTTTTTTTATACAACGTGTAGCAATTTTATTTCCAAGCACAGCCGCGATACAGCAGAAACAACCAGCAATCACTATCACTGTCCACTCGTAGCGTCAGACTAAATAAACAGCGCATTTAAAGCCAAAACAAATGCAGGAACGTCGTTAGTCAATTACGGCAAATATATAGTCAGCGATTTCCATACAACATTTTATAATTTCAGTTCACCAAATTCACGATATATATATACGAAATTCCGATTCCTGAAAATTCACCGAGTCTTTCCCATTATCCCCCCACAGCTCCAAAGAAGTACCGAAGAAGCACAATTTGACTGATTGACTTGAAATTTGGTGGAGGTAGGTTTCTGGACCTGCTGATTTCATAAATGCAAAAATTTTGACATTTTTAAATTTTTTAAATTTAAAAATTTTTGCATTTATGAAATCAGCTGGTCCAAAAACCTACCTCTTCCAAATTTCAAGTCAATCAGTCAAATTGTCAAGTCAATCAGTCAAACTGTGCTTCTTCGTTACATCTTCGGAGCTGTGGGGGGATAATGGGACAGACAGACCCAATCTACCTAACACCACCACCACGGTTTTTCTTTGACCGGGAGGGGAAAGTCAGAAGTCCCAAAACGACGCAACCAGTACAAGGACCCAATACTAGGATATAGAGGCATGGATAGAAACATGCTGCTACAGGCTATCTCTGTCCAATCAAACACAATGTCTTCATTGGGCACAAAACATTGGCGACACACAAGACAGCACACATCATGATGGTCCTGTGCAGCTCAAAGCACCAGAAGCGCATTATATAGAATAGCCAAGTGAGAGCACGCTACACAGAGCACCGTTAGGCCTAGGACAATGCCAAATTTGGGGGGTTTCTCCGAGTGAACCTGGGCAACTAAGACATGGTATAGGCAAAATGGGACGCCGCAAATGACTGGATACCAACCAGGTAAACAATGGTTTTTCGGTGCTGTAGCAACAATTAGATAGCAGGTTGCAGCACAGATAAAGACAGCCCAGAGCCCGGCTGCAGTGCACTGCTGACGACGTTCAATTAGGCGTAAATCGTGCTGTGTTTGGGTGTCGCTTTGGTGCCAATGGGCCGGTAGGTTTGGAATCATAATTATACAAAAAAACAGATTTGATTTTATAGGGTAAACAAAGAATATTGTAAGTACGTAGTAGATTAGATCCTTGCTTGACATGTTTCCCCCAAAATCAACGGCATCATCAACAAGAAATAAAAATGCTCCTCGAGAGCATGAAAAAAGTAATATGGGTAGTGGTGAGGTTGTAAAATCAAGAGAGGACTAGTCTTAAAAATGCTTAATATGGGGACTAGGTTCAAAAAAGAAGAGGACTAGGTTGTGGGCGAATTAATATGGGCACAGCTTCGCCGAACAACCCATATTCGCGGTTTGTAAATGTAAATTATATATATCATGCATATCCACGCTTCATTTAGCTTTTACTGCATAAATAACCAACAGCTATGTATTCGAGCTTTATTCGAACTTTTATTTTAGCAAACGTTTTCTTCGATAAGTGTTTTATACTAACCAGTGCATTTTACGTATTCATTTATACGAAAAATTTATACTCAAGAATAATTTAGGACTCTCCGACGATCTTCTATTTCCTCCTGACTTGTTTGTTTGTTTGTTTGTTTGCTGCATTTAGACATCACACAGTGATGATCATCACCCAGAGGTGCAAAGGGGTTAGCCAGGAAACTGGCCCCGTAAGGTTGGTCCAAAACAATTCAACCAAGTTGCCAGTTGACTTGGACCAATAGATTTAGCATCATATCCTTAGATCTCTTCTAGTAGTAGAGCCTGCCGTAGTTCAACATAACAATATGATGATAATTTACGTATATATTCCTAGCAGCTAGTCTAACAGTGCATGCAAACAGCTATATATATTCGATGAGTATTCAACTGCTTAAATTTTTTATTGACTGACATTGATAGCTCTAAGCTAAGACGAAACGTGAAATCCCGCGAATATGGCTTGTTCGGCAAAGCTGTGCCCATATTAATTCGCTCACAACCTAGTCCTCTTCTAATTTTGAACCTAGCCCCATATTAAGCATTTTAAAGACTAGTCCTCTTTTGATTTTACAACCTCACCATCACCCATATTACTTTTTTCATGCTCCAGAGGAGCATTTTATTTCTTGTCCTTTTGTCATTTTAAAGGATCCCTTTCCAGTAATATGGTAATGGATACAAGGAGCTTGAACAGTGCAGTAGGTAGAGCAGAAAACTTATTATATAAATATATAGTACCAACCACTGAATTCTCACCCCCGCCCCAAGCTTTGGCCGCTGCAACCTCTGTTTGTGGGTGGTATAAGGAGAAAACTTTTTCGCCTCGCCAAAGATTTCGACAGTATGCCCATCGTGTTCAGCGTCACGGATTTACTACAAGTAATAAAAATGCTCCTCCGGAGCATTTTTATTACTGTAGTAAATCCGTGACGCGCGGAACACGATAAGCATACTGTCGAAATCTTTGGCGAAGGCAAAAAGTTTTCTCCTATACCCTGAAGGTTGCAGCAGTAAAGCGGACGAGTATATATATTTATATAATAAGTTTTCTGCTCTACCCCTGTTCAAGCTTCGACTTGTATCCATTACCATATTACTGGAAAGGGATATTTAAAATGACAAGACAGAAATAAGAGAAAATGCTCCTCTGGAGAGCATGAAAAAGTAATATGGGTAGTGGTGAGGTTGCCGAAAATCAAAAAAGAGGAGACTAGTCTTTAAAATAGCAACTGAAAATTTAGGTTGAAGAGTTAGGTTGTGAGCAATGAGAGCACCTTCCAGACAAGCCATATTCTGAAAAGTTCACGTTTCATCTTGAAGCTTAGAATATCAATGTCAGTCAATAAAAAATTTAAGCAGTTAATTATGCATCGAATATATAACTGTTTGCATGCGCGCATTGGGAGCTAACTGCTAGAGGTATGCATGGAATTATCATCATATTGATGTTGAACTACGGCGATACTACTAGAAGGATCCCAGAATATGATGCTAAATCTGTTGGTCCAAGTAACTGGCAACTTGGTTAGTGGACCAACGAGACCAGTTTCTGGCTAACCCCTTGCCTCTGGGTGATGATGGCCGATGTCTAAATGCGGCAAACAAACAAACAAACAAACAAGTCGGGAGAAATAGAGATCATCGGAGAATCTAAATTCTTGAGTATAGATTTTCAGTATATAAATGAATACGTAAAATGCACTGGTTAGTATAAAACACTTATCGAGAAAACATTTGCTAAATAAAAGTTCGAATAAAAACTCGAATACATATTTCGTACAGTTGACATGCAGTAAAAACTAAATGAAAAACGTGGGTCATGATATATAATTTACATTTACAAACCGCGAATATGGGTTGTTCGGCTATTATACATAAAACATGCACGAACCTGATCCCATATTAAGCATTTTTAAGACTAGTCCTCTCTTATTTTACAACTCTCACCACTACCCATATTACTTTTTTCATGCTCCAGAGGAGGATCATTTTTTATTTCTTGTTTTAATGTCGTTGATTTTGGGGGCAAACATCTCAACCAAGTTTCTAATCTGACTACGTACTTACAATATTCTTCCATTTTTATAAAATCAAATCTGTTTTTTTGTATATAATTATGATTCCAAATTTACCGACCCATTGGCGCCAAAGGCGACACAATCCAAACGCAGCACGATTTTCGACTCCCTAGATGAGACACTCGTCAACAGTGCACTGCAGCCAGAAATGACCAACATCTTGTATCTGTGCTGCAACCTGAAAGCGAATTATGTGCTACAGCACCGAAAAACCACGTGTTAAATGGTTGGTATCCGGTCATTCCTGCAGCTTATTCCCCAATTTTAGGCCAAAGTTGCCCAGGTTCCTTCGGAGGAAAGCCCCAAATTTGGCGTTGTCCTAGGCCTAACGGTCATACTGTGAGCTGTGCTCTCCTTGCTTATTCTATATGTTCGCTTCTCGTGCTGAAACACCGACACAGGACCATCATGATATGTGCTATCTTGTGGATGGGATTTGTAAGCCCAAATGAAGTACATTGTGTTTGATTGTTTTTTTTTTTTTGTTTTTTTTTTTTGTTTTTTGCTGGTGCTTTTTTTTTTTTTTTTTTGTTTTGGAAGTCTTGCACTGATTTTGTTTTTGTATTTTTTTTTTTTTTTTTTTTTTTTTTTTTTTTTTTTTTTTTTTTTTTTTTTTTTTTATTTTTTTTTTTTTTTTTTTTTTTTTTTTTTTTATTTTTTTTTTTTAGACAATTTGACTTTGATTGACTTGAAATTTGGAAGAGGTAGGTTTTTGGACCAGCTGATTTCATAAATGCCAAAATTTTTAAATTTAAAAAATTTAAAAATGTCAAATTTTTTGCATTTAATGAATATTCGTAAGAAAATTACCTCCACCAAATTTCAATTGAAGAAGTCAAATTGTACTTCTTTAGGACTTTTTTTTTTTTGTAGGGGGATAATGGGAAAGACTCGGTGGAATCCTTTCTTTTCCCCCATAGCAAACTTATATATCGTGAATTTGGTAGGAACTGAAATTATAAAATGTTGTAGTAGATATTTTTGACTCACTGTCCATTTGCCGTAATTGACCAACGACGTTCCTGCATTTGTTTTGGCAAAAAATGCGCTGTTCCTCTAGTCTGACGCTACGAGTGGTTGCAATGAGCAGTGATTGCTGGTTGCTGCTGCTGTAATCGCAATTGTGCTTGGAAGAACTACAACGACCAATATAAAAAAAAGTATATTAGCGAAATGATAACTTTACCATATATTTAAAATCAAAAATGTCATTTCTGTGTGTTTTTACCCCAAAATTTATTCTATAATTTTTCCACTTTCCCTTTTTTTTTAGAAGATGTTTAGTCTTTAGAAAAAAGAAATCTTCAAAGGATGTTTGGTCCCGAAGAATTTTGCCGAGATGAAGAACTAAAGTTAGTTTAAATTTTCCAATTTTTTCATAATTTAAATTTAGATTTTTTTTTTGTATATTTGTATCGGTTTTGCAATTTCAGCATTCCCGATAAGGCCACTGAAGAAGATCGTATGCTGGCCATCCTACGACGAGTATCTGTCCTCATTTCATAACAGTCGCCAAAGCGAAATGGTAGAAATTTTATAACCCCATTTTGAAACCGAAAACTCCCGTGCTGGCCCCCAGTGACGGAAATGCCACGTAGACTGAGGTTAGCACCTGGGGGAAGGGGTCTGGCAAAATATACAGAGTTGCCGATTTTTAAAGAGCCCCCTATAAATTACATTTTCCCCCTATGATCTCAAAAATTGCCAAATTTTGCCATTTAATACCTAAATTTTTCTTTTTTTTTCCAACTTTTTTCATTATTTTAGCTTAAAAAACACCTGGGAAATTAGTCATTTTGTAGCGAGTTTTGGCAGTTTTTTTTTTTTTTGCCGGTAAAAATTGGAAAAATTTTCTGAAAATATACCCCTTCTTTGAAAAACCCCCCCACCAAAAAAATTACCAAGGAATTGATTTAATTTTCATTTTTGACAATTTTCTTTACATAACAGTTTTTGCTCATTCAAATATTAATTTTGTTAAAACTTGATATGTGAGTGACAGTGAGAGTTAGTGAGAAGAGTACGACACAAAATGCATCCTTCTTTTTGCCTGGGCTGTCGGGATGCTCGGCACATTAAGGCCAGAATCCTCGGCGGGAGGTCACGGTTGGCACCCACGAACCATGTGTTTTATGTGAGATTGAACTGAAATGCATTTGATTGAATGGCAACTTACCGTAACCCTCGTCGGAAATGCTTTTAAAACGGCAGAAGGTAAGTTTTCAATCAATCAAAGATGAATTTCAGTTCAATCATGGAATGAGCACACACCGAACGGCACAGCTAAGCTGAACCCACCCGCCCCGGGTATTCAAAGAGTTCACCTTGTTAGGGATATTTTAATTTAAGGAATGGGATTGAAGCCAATCAGATTCGTTTTGGATTCAAACGCATTGTAAGCACACGATCCCTTGTGTTCGTCGTGATTCCCATAGAGATTTTCGACTTGGTATCTAGAAGAGCACCCGTCACCCTATCCCCGATGCTAAGGAAGAGTACAAACATTAATCTTACTCTTTCTATCAATTGCTCTTGTCTCAACAAAATGGGAGAGAGAAAATTTGGACAAGAATGGCAAAAAGCTTCCGAAAAAAGAGGTTCATAAAACCTTTATAAGCCGCTTTTTTTTTTTTTGGTTTTAACCTGAATTTTTGGAGTAGATTGTTTTTCATAATTTTGAGGAATTTTACCGAATTGTTAGATTTTATGGTAGCGATATATTATTGTTTTTGCTGAATCTTAAAGTACTAATTTCAGATTTTGTGGATTCAGATTTTCCCATGGATTTCGTTTTCCAATGCGGCGAGTTTACAGTAGATTAAGATTATGCTTTTGTTATGTTTATTTTGAGTTTGAAGTTTCAGATAGATTTCTGGGATTCTGTTTTTTCGAACTTTTTCCATTTTTTTTTTATTGAAATAGGATGATGTTTTCTCCTCCGCTAAAAAAAAGGTGGTCAGCGCGCCCTCCCCCCATTTTTAGGGGTCTTTTTTTTTGCATTTCCAGTTGCGGAGCAAGTATTGAATGATATAGTGGTCCACACGATTTCGGCCCCGAGATTACTGTATGCTCCACCTGCTGCTGGTGGGGGGGGGGGGGGCCAATTTTCGGTGTCCCCCCCCCACTTTCGCAAGCTACCACCCACGGTCTGCCTAAAAGTGTCAAAAAATTAGGTTTTTGAGGTCAAATTTTCAAAAATTGTTTAAATTTTTAGCTAATTTATGGGCTTATAAGTTGATTTTAAGCCTAAAAACAGCGATCTTTTGCGTTTTTACCTTAAAAATGCCAATTTTCGCTAAAATTTCGGTATATTTTACATTTTGGTCCCCCCCTCCCCACTTTCCGGAAGCCCCCCCCCCCACTTCCCCCTCCCTAGGGGGAGGGCGAAACCCCCCCACTTTCAAAACCCTAAAAAAATGCCAGCCCACCCAAATAGTTTATCAGAATTGCCCCTCCGAAATATAAAAATCCACAAAATTCGCAACATTTTGCTGATTATTTAATCGGGCAATACGTTGGAAAATTTCATACAGATTAGATTTAAGCTCTGCTTTGGTTTCTTGCTTGACGCATTATGTATGTACGTACGTACGTTTTAACTATGAAAACGGTTATTATTATTGTTAAATACCCAGTATAATAAATAGTTTAATTATAAATTTTTTGAAGTTTGAACCTACGTTGCCCCTTGTATTGTATGCAATAGATTCACTGTTAGTATGGTTGTTTGTGTGATCTGATTTTTTCTCTGTTTTTTCTTCCAGTGTCCGCCATGTATGGAGAATGTGTGGACAAACGGCTACAGTTTGATGCCCACATTTGGACCAAATCCAAGTTTTTGGGCCTGTCCATTGGGGTAGAGATGGTGGGACAGGGCTGTATTTCGGTACTGGATCATGGTGAAGAATATATTGCAACATTTCCAAATGGTTATGGACGGTAAAGCTAATGTTTATCCTCCCTAAGGCTTGGCTTTAGTTAGCTAATAATTAGCTAACTAATTTGTTTGGTTTTCAGTCTTGGGGTTGACACCTTTAATTACTTTGTTCTATATTATTGTTTGGTATAGGCAGATTTTTCGTGGTAATTGGTTTTAGATTTTTAACTATATGCATAATATCAGTTTGTATCATTTATTTTGTCTGAGTGTTTTTGAAATTGTTTTTAATTTTAAAAATGCTTTTTTCAGCTCAATTCTGACGACACCCTGGGTAGAGCTTGGCGGCAAGTGCAGCCTTTCCTGTGCGAAAACGGGTTATTCTGCTGAAATCGAGTTTCTGACAAAGGTTATTGCAACTTTCCCAATTCCGTGTAATGTGTAGCATTGTTATATTATTTTGACTGTTTTAACTGTGACTGCCTGCGACTGTATTATATATTTGGCTTTTCTGCATTGCAATATACATCTTTTAAAATCAAACTGTGTTGGAAAGATCTTTCTTCTGTTTTTGAATTTTTTGAATACTCTTTACTTAATCTACCAATAAAATTTATTTTGCAGTTATTATTTATGATTTATTGTGTGATATGTGAAAGACATAATTGTCTTTGGTTTATTTCTTCCGTTTAGCTTTTTTAGTGATGTCTACCTTTCTTTTTTTAGCCTTTCTATGGCGGGAAGGCCCACTGTATCAAAGCGGAGGTGTTTCGGCCCGATCAAAAATCGCCCATTATGACGGTCAAAGGACAGTGGAACGGAGTTATGACGGCGAAAGTGACCACTTCAACGGGTGCTGTAAAGGTACATATACCTAGCCTCTCATGAGAGGGTTTTAATTAAAAAGATTAGTCAGTTAATTTTGGCTCACCCTGGGCAAGTAGATGGTGATCCACGAAGGATACAAGGAATTAATCATTAAAAAAACTAATGCGGAAATTGTGTCTGTTACTGACAGAAATAGCGAATGCAAAAAAGTCTCAAGTCTATTGGCTCTCTCCTGTTTCGGACTGCAAAGCCTTCGGAGTTTTTCATTACTTCTTAATGTGAGACAGTTATGGGCTGACAAACTTGTAGACTTTCAACTAGTGATGTTTCAGCACCTAAAACTGAAACTGAAACTGAAAATAGTCGAGCTCGACGCCTGAAACTGAAACTGAAAATGCAAAAAATCGACGACTGAAACTAAAACTGAAACTGAAGCTGAAATTATTTTGATATGCCGCCTGAAACGGAAACTGAAATTCTGAAGGAAACAGACCTGAAACTGAAATTGAAATAATTTCAGTCGACCATTGAATCTGAAAAAAATTTCAGCTCTTGCTAAGCCTGAATGTATCAATCGATTTAGGTCTACGCTTAGACTGAAAGTTGCAATTTCAGACAACGCTTAGCCTGAAACTTGTAATTTCAGACTACGCTTAGCCTGAAAATACCATTTTCAGATGATGTGTCGTCTGAAATTATTATCAGCTCGAACATATGCACTTGAAACATTGCAAACAATATGCTGTTATACTGTATGTATCACAAAATGAATTTCTTTTTCCTAGTAGATTTACATACATAGGTAGGTATACCTAGATACATTCCATTCTCGCAAAACTGACAACAGCAGTCACAAATTTTACAGATGTTTTATACATTGAACTAAACTTTTGAATGTTGACTTTCTACTGAAGTTTTACTGATTATACTGCAACCTAATAAAAATGTGTTTTAAGACGTTCCATAACGTATAAAGTTAAAATTTTAATAGTGAAAAATATAAAAATAAAATTTTAGTCTAGAGCTGAAACTGAAATTCCGACGACCAACCGCCTTAAACTGAAACTGAAAATAAATGGGCTGCCTGAAACGTCACTACTTTCAACGTCTGGGGAGTCTGTCAAAGCTTTTTTCTTCCATGGGTCTGATGAAATAAGCCAGTCATTGTTTGACACCGAATTGTTCCTGTATATAATAATTCACATCTCTTTGTTCTATAATCCTGCGTAATAAACGTAGGAAAATAAAAAGCCTGTTTTTTCTTGCTGGTTTTCGAAAATTCTAATTTTTGGTTTCTTCATTTGTTGCAGGAATGTGATTTTTTGGACATTCACAAGCTGACCATTGTGAAAAGATGGTACGTCCGGTCAGTGAACAGGAACCAATGGAATCTAGACGGTAACGCCAGCTTGAGTAGTGTTTTTTTGCTGATTTTTTTCTTGTGTTTCTATTTTCTGGAGAAATTTTTTTATTTGAATGATTGAATGATTGAATGATGAATGATGAATTGATGAAATGATGAAATGATTGAATGATTGAATGATGAATGAATGAATTTGATTTCTGATCATTCTAGATAGATAGGTACCTTCTGGTTAACTTAGCAAATAGACAGAATTTAATAAGCACACTGAACAATTCCTTGTTTTTATTGCTAATAGTAAAGGTCTCTTCGAATTCTGTATTCTAGAATTCTAGAATTTATTACTTTAAAATTTCATTTAAATTGTTTTGATTTGTGCACCTTCCTATCTATCTTACCCTCTTACTTCTTACATAATATTTTACTTACGTATATGTATAAGGCTACGTATGTATGCGCGCGCTAATGGTGATTTCTTTCATTCTTTAGCTGCAGTAAATTAACTTTAATTAAAAGCCATATTCTAGCAGCTAGGCTGCAATCTGATTAAGTAATGCAGCAAGCCAGCTTTATTTGCTATTGCTGAGAAGCACTAAAGCATATGAGTGAAGTTTGACATTATAGTGTTGTGTGTAGCATTTGTCCAAACTTTTTGATGCGAGCTTTCCGCAAGCTCCAGACTATAAATTAAGAGTTGGTAACTTCTATACCTCCTCTGAAAAAAAATCAAATACACCATGAATAAGCAGTTTCATTTCTTCTGCTTCTGTGGCGGCCGGCGGACGAATCCATATGGGGAGTTTCCACCTCCAAGCCCAGCACACATCTTAGCATCAATGGAATCAAAAGGGGAATACCGGGATAGAGCCAAGTCAGGAACAGCCGGAATAAATGGCATATTGGATCCAGAAGCTTAGTAGCATAATTTAAGGACCGGAGGCTTCCAACTAAAACGTGACTGAGGATAAAAACCGAAGGGAAGGGTCAGCCATGCCCCCGCAAGAGTGGATACCATTTAGCGCCGTTGACCAGACGGATGCCAGGGGACACCTGTGGCAAGGCCGCACCCAAAAGGGGGGTTCAAGGGGTCTAGACCCCCCCCTTTTGGGATGACAAAATGGAAAATTTTTGACATTTTTACGGCAAAAACAGCTATTTATAAAAAATTTTGCGCCTTCGGCGCGAACATTTCCATTTTGAAAGAAATAAACGTCCAATGTACTGTTTTTTTGGCAAAAATGCAAAAATTCTTCAACTTCTAGGGGGCTCCGCCCCCCCAGACCCCTTTACGTTTGACCTTGGACCCCCCCCCCTTTTCAAAATCCTGGGTGCGGAGCTGACCTGTGGGGATCTCCATTTGATGGGGTCCATATCCATCGGATTTCCCACGGGGGCGGTACCATTGCCCCCCAGCAGTTTTCATTTCAACTGTAGCAATCAAACAGAACATAAAAAAATGCATTCAGTGCTGAGACAGTTTGACACAATGGAACAGTACGTACATGCTATATGGTAAGACTTGTATACGCTTTTATTTAACAACAATTTCGTATAGTTGCGTTATAGTGGTGCGGTGTTAATCTCAGGTATGTGTAGGATTAAAATTAATAGTTAACCGTTAATTTCATTTGTTAACTCAGCTCATACACCATACTCTTCCCGGGGTCTTCCCTTGTCTTCATTTTCCTGATAAATAAATTCAGCCCCCTTTCCGCCAGTGCTCAGAATTCAGCATTATTTTGCGGGTTTTTCTTTTAAACTTTGTCTTGTCTTTTTGTGTTGCAGACTTTGGCGTCATGTGACGACGGCCCTGAAAACGAAGGACGTTCAGCGGGCGACGCGTCACAAGCACTTCCTGGAGCAGCGTCGGCGCGACGAGGCAAGGAACGACTCACGCGCGGCGCCAAGTGGGAGACGAAGGTACGTCGTACTTAAGAAGAATGAGACTGAATATAAACTCTCTGGGCTGAATTGTTGTGTATGAAATGAAAAAGTCTGTAGTTGGGGTTGTTGGTCCTGAGAATTTTTGTTTTTTTCCAGTTTACTACATTCTGGGAGGGGTTAAGGTGGTGGTGTCCTTTTATGCAGTGCTTTTGTCGTGATTCTTTTGAAACGCTTATAACTTTCGCAATTTTTGAGAGTTGGAAAGAGCTTTATACATCGTTTTAAAGCTTAGAATCTACTAATTCACATCAGCTTATGAAACCAGCAAAATCAGCACAAAACTAGCAAAAATGTTCTGACATGCTGACAGCTGACAGGCTAAATATAGACGAAAAATTTTTGAACATGGATTTCTCAAAACTGTAGAATCGGCCAAAATTTTTTCTTGTGCCATGGTATGAAGGACATATGGGCCGAGGGACATTTTTTTGGATTTGGCTCAACAAGCCTCAATACTCCGGAAAATCCGGGAAATGTGCGGTGACACGAAATTTCGCAACTTTGTATTCAGTTTTCTCGCAACTGGAGACGTTTTAACTCAAACCAAGAAAAAGTCCCTCCGCAATAGAGCGAATTTTTCATTCTGGCAAAGATCACGCGAATCCATTGGGTAGTTTTTGAGAAATCGCTGTTTAAAACAAAATAATCGCAGTTTTTGCCAAAATGGTTTTTCGGCCAAAATGGTTTTTCGGCCAAATCTCTAGCTTAGAGCAACGAATCCCAGCTAATAGGCACTGATAAAACGGGCAATTTGACCGCGTATTGATTGAGTATAAATAACCGAAAATTGTTCGTAGCATTTAGCAGTTATTTTGAAAAAACTGATTTTTTCGAAAATGGCCGTTTTCTGACCCCAAAAATCGTTTTTGGCTTATACTGACTTAACTCTGAGAGATAGCTCAAAGGTTGTAAAAGCAAAAATGTTCGTTTTTTGTACCCTCTTCCCATCCATAACAACCAATTATGTAGGGGCGCGATAGCGCCGCAACATAATATGGGTGTAAAGGCGTCTGCGCGGCCCTGGAGACCGTGTGGGCCTGGTGCCAGCTAATTAGAG